>JALLOT010003434.1:0-11292 GCA_036939595.1 Thalassiosira livingstoniorum | reverse complement strand
TTAATGCACCCCAAAATTGTAACTTACAGGCTTAGAAGTTTCAAAACACTAATTCTATGCTCCTCCCAAAAAATTAAATATTTTTTGTAGCTATTTTTTGGGCAGTTCTGGAACTTCTCAAGCAAAAATTCCAGATAAAACATTCAAATAACAAAAATATTTTGTTTTGAAGTGAGTAAAGAATTTTTTTGATCAAGCTAAAATTTGAATACTGTTTTCATATTCAAAATAAGCTTTTTAATTACATTTCCAAATGTGATTTACCCACCAGTCAAAAAGTTATGTTCAATGCAAAAACTGTTTATTTAGATGTTTCAAGTGCTGGATCAATCTGGTGACCATCTGTTCATGATACCCTGTGATGCTGATATTTTTGTGCAAAAATAGCTTACAAAGTTCATAATTTCTCTCTATAATACACAACATAATATATTTTATGTACTGTAGGTTATATACAGCCCAGTGTATCTTCTGGTGATGTTCAGTCTGATGAGTTGATTTTGTCTTGCCCACTTTGAGTGGTAGTCTGTATCATTTGTTTGAAACAGTGAGACATAAGGGTGGCAAAGATCAATTACAGAATTCTGCAAGAGGAAAAGATATTACAGTCCTCTGTGGCTACACTGTTTGGGTTTGGGCATAATTTGAAATATTTGAAAGACTCACCAACAGCAAACTGTGTAGAAATAATATGGAAGCCTATGACAAATCAGTTACATCACCAATCTACCACGTACCAGTCTCCACACCATCCCACAACAATGCAAATCACTTAAGTAAATGTTTGACCTTTGACCATGTAATATTGCTTACCAATGTCAACACAGAAAGTATCCAATGTCCTGCACAAAACCACATTGAACTCATCCCCTGAATTTCTGCTGAAGTATCTTCAAATTACACAGCTCATACATCAGTTCTCCTCATCTCTTTGCGCAATGCCAGCTTCTTTTGTTGCCAACCATATCAACTTATCCTTGCAGATAAAGTATGGGAATTGATATCAACTTGCCAAAACACTAAAATCACAGGCTGGGCCAAAGATTTCATTGGCCACAACACTGTTGACAAAAAACAACAATGACAAACAAAATACAAAATTCAATATGTACACTTTTGCTGTAGATGCAAGCTGTCTAATGATGGTATCTGTTTGTTCAAAGCTAGCATACATTGTGGCAAGCTTCAGGAAATTGAGATCATGTGGCATCAAGGCAATCTTTGTTTTTTATGGTAAAAGATGCACTCCCCTCAAAGATCAAGTTGCTGGTACCAAAAGAAACAACAGAAAACAACAATAAAGTAAATATTAAATTGTTGAAATGAATGTTCAGATAAATGAAGTTTTGTAGCTTCTAAAACATTTATCCCAGGATTTATCCACTAGAATAGCAGTGAGGATGATGAGGAGGATGCAGCCTCCCACGACACCACTGAAAGTGAATACCGTTGACGACGCCAATTTGAAAATGAAAGAATTATGAATGGCATCTTCACTCAAGCCATGAGGGAGGAGTTGAATGAAGCCAAGGGCCGGAACAGATCTAGCTCTTGCAGCTCTGTTTCTTTCCGCCTTGGCCGCAATGCAATGAATAGAGTTAATGATGGAGGCACTGCTGGCGCCACCAACCGTGCTTCCATTAATTCACGTAAACACTCACAATCTACTCCCGTGGCCTCAGTTGAATATGCTTGTGTGTTGTCAAAACTCTCAGCATTCTTTGGAGCTTGCTTTGTTGATAGTCTTAAAGCTTACGTGGAGATGCTGGAGGCCAAAGCATGAGAGAAACGGATCAAAGATGCTTTGGCAGCTGAATGAAAGAACAGCACTTCCAAAGCCCTTGACCTCATCAGTCAAGAGCCAGCAGCTGACCGTCCAACTCTTGACCTTCTTGTCAGTAACAAAATGGCCCCAGTGGCAAAGGTGCAAAAGGAACTTAACCATCAACTAAACGCCCTTGAGAATAAATCTAAAACCCTGGCCAACAACAACAGTAACAACAAAGACAAGAATAAGTCTAAAAAACAAAAAGATCCTCACCAACCTCATCCAGCTGCTTCGGACTCTAGCAATTCAAGCAATCCGATTAATTCAAACAAAAGCTCCAATAACAGGAACCACAACAAACGCCGCAAGCCATCTAAACCATCAAATGCCAGTGCATCTGCAACGTGTTGCACAAAAATCCAGTCTTCACTTGCAGTATTTCATCTAACTGCAGAGGCATCAGTCACAGCTTGGGTCAGTGGGTGGACGAAAAACTCCAACCAATTGCATGGGCGCAACCAGCATACTTTAAAGATTCCCTTGAACTTAAAGAATTTCTTTCTACCTTGCAATGCTGTCCCACGGCTCAAATCTTTACACTTGATGCAAAGAACATGTACCCCAACATTGACACCGCCACCTGCCTCCGAAACCTTACAGACTTCCTCCTACTTCCAGAGACTCAGAGAAACTTCACTTATAGTCCCTGTGCATTAATTGAAGCCTTAAAAATTGTCATGTCC
Source organism: Thalassiosira livingstoniorum (assembly GCA_036939595.1). Taxonomy (NCBI): domain Eukaryota; phylum Bacillariophyta; class Thalassiosirophyceae; order Thalassiosirales; family Thalassiosiraceae; genus Thalassiosira; species Thalassiosira livingstoniorum. The sequence goes on along the minus strand of JALLOT010003434.1, from coordinate 8,781 downwards.
TCCAATATTATGAAATTTGGAAACATCTTCACACGGCAACTCCGTGGGACAGCCATGGGGATGGCTCCAGAACCTCCCATTGCTAATCTCCACGTTGCAGTAACCATGGATGCCATGATTCTCTTGAAATGGCAAGACCACCTTGGTCTGTACAAGCGTTTCATTGATGATGGGCTTAGTATCTGGATTCCTTATGAAGATCCAGTTGAGAATACTTTGAAGTGGAAGGAATTTAAAGACGATGTCAACTCCCACGATTTAGAGTGGGTCTTTGTCAATCCTACTACAAAAGTAAACTACATGGACATGGTGATCAGCTTGATAGATGGAAAAATCTCAACCAATCTGTTTGAGAAACCTATGGCACTTTATCTTTCCATCCCACCGAAGTTGGCGCATGTTTCTGGGATACTTAAAGGTTTAATTTTTGGGCAGCTCATTCGAATCGTTGCTCTGTGCTCAAGTCCTTTGCAAGTCAAACTGCACATTAAAAATCTTTACATCCACCTCTGTCACCGTGGCTACACACGAGATGTTTTACTGCCTCTCTTTGAAATGGGTCTACAAAAAGCAGAAGACTTCAAGGCTTTGACTTTGTCTGAACGACGTGAACAAAAACAACTCATTCGTGAAAAAACTAGTAGAAAACTTTTTCTCCACATTCCTTTTCACCAACAAGATCCACCATCATCTACTATTCAAAAACTTTTTTGTGAACTTGTTCTCACCCCACCAGGTGAGACGCCACTCTATGAATCAACCAACCATATTGGTGAAAAAATCCCAATTGATGGTATCATCACATGCTACCATCATCATCCAAACATTGGGAATATTTTCTCTGTTAGGAAACTGGAAAAGCAAACAGGGGTGGAAGTTGCTTGCCGTTTAGCCCAACGGCAAAGTTAGTCAGCANTCAGACAACTGTTCACCCCCATTCTTTTTTCATGGCTCAGCTTCAACAGCCCTCCGGGCTGTATGACAATGAATTAGGATTACATTTAAATGCAAATGAAAATGCAAGAATTTAATCAGCCTTTGTAACACCATCAGCATCAGTAAAAGCCACAGTGATTGAGGCATTAAAAAAGGAAGGAATTAGATTTATTGTTGCCTCTTTTGAAACTGACTGGAAAATTGCCTACACCTGCAACTCCAGTAATGCTCAAGGAGTTATTTCTTCATATGGAGATTATTGGGCTCTGATAATTGATCCATGTATGATTTTGTTGCTAGCTTGGAGCACAATGCAGGCTTCAGTTTTTGTAACTGACAATTCAACATTTGCAGATGTCAAACAACTGAAACAAATATCTATGCTGTGAGACTTGGCAATCCTCATGGGGACAATTCTTGGTTGTAGTTATTTAAAGGCGGTGTGCAATAATGGAATAAAAAATTTAATGGCACAAATGAAAAGTGAATGGCAACTTTGTCCAATTGATCAGCTTAAAAATAGAATAACATCTGACATCTGGACCTGTGTATGATCATCTCCAGGATGTATTACAATTTGCTCCTGTTTTTGAAATATGCAATGATGAAAATGGTGGTTTTAAATTCAGTAGTTGATTGATTCTATTAGATGGATTGGAACAAAGCAAGGAGGAGTGGAGGAAAATCTACAATTAAATCCATACAAAGAATTGCTTGTATATTTTGATCTGTCCTCAAATGTCCAGACAATGGACAGCATTTTTTGTGGTTGTTTCTTCCCCAGAGAGTGCATGTAGTACAATTAATGGTGCTTTGATTCAGCCACATAAAAATGAGAATGGGGAGGTGTTACCATTCGGAGTCCACCTTTACTTTGATTACTGTCCACCCAAATATACACCAACTGATGCTCTTGTTTATTGGTTGTTTCTGAGTGGATATTGTACTGGCACATGCAAAAATGCTCAGATATGCCAGTTTTCACACAGAATGAAGCCAACTCACTGCTACCAAAAGCAGTGAAGTACTGTGGCTTAGAGGTTTTGTTGCTGGTTGTTGAAAGTTGTGTATGATGTGGAGTGTTGGTAGTGGACATCTTGCAAAAAGCTCAATTATCCAAAACATGCATTCGCAAAATCTTTGGATGGCACAATGGGATTTGGCTTCAAGCAATGCAAAGAGTAGAAAAGTGGATATTACTCTTTTGACACTTTGCAATGCATGTGTGCAAAAATGGTAGAGCTGTCCCATTCTCAGAGTAAGGAAATCTGGGTTGTAAGATATGAAGTATTGGCATTTATGCTGGACAATGTTTACACCATATTCATTGTCATTGACTTTGATGGTATGTGTGTCACAGCTCCTTTTTTGATGCTCTTGTGTAGCTGAGATTTTATTTTGCGCACATATTCTAGGTTTGATTATTGTAGCTGGTGTTTTCCATCAAAAGCCAGATTGGTTGCAAAGAGATCTGGTGGAGAATATTTCCAGCCATTTCAAACAAGTACAGAAGGCAATCATTCCAGTATCTATTCAATTTACTTTGAAAATCTAGATTCAATACAATGATCCATTCCAAGTCACAAACAAATAACTAATTTTGTAATTGTATTCATTGATGAACTCATTACAATCTATTCAATCCATTTGGTTTTGTTTTGCAATGACAACTCAAAACAAAATGAATATTATGAATTATAATTTATGAACTAAAGTATGATTTATCTAATCCTCTTTTTTGGCTGGGATGTTTCAATGGTTTTTGCCAATTGGCAGCAGCATGTGCCCATGCATGAGAATTTTCAATTATTAAAATGTACTCATAAGACATGATTCCTGTCATTATATCCTCTGAGTTTTTCTACTAAGATCTCCATTCAAGCATCAAGAGTAAATACACTGAAAGAAGCTTACTTAAGACTCCTTCTTCATAATGTATGTGCAGCTGTTTCAAATGTTTGAGCTGATCTAGCTTTGTTCTCCCATTCTTTTCTGGCCCAATTTATTTCAAAACAATTGAGGCTATCTTTATTGATCATCTTCTTTGGCTTTTTCACTCCATCAATTTATCTGACAAACTCACCAATCATCTTATCAAAAATAATGAAGCCACTAGTTAAGTAATTGTTGGATGACAACTCAATTGTTATGAGCTCAGCATTCATACATACAACTTGCTCACCCAAAATGTCCAAATCAACAAATGACACCACAATTAGATGAATTGAAGATTCCAAGAAATTATTAACAAAAAGGTTGGATGCACCCATTGCAGTATGATCAGTGTTGACTGCTTCAAGTTCTTCAAAATCCACATCCTTGAATCATGCCTTCTCTGCAACAATAATTTCAACCTTGTCATCATCATTTTTCCATCTGAATCATACTCACAGTTGTCAAATCCATCCCCAGAGCCAAACATATGATCTCCTTCAGTCAACAAATCACAAAGTCCATTCATTTGAAAAGGACTAGCATCCCAACTATTTTTACTAATTGGAATGAATAAGTCTTCATCATTGTGACACTGTCCATACCAATTTACAATTTGCTGTTCTGGAAAGTAAGCAAGAGTCTAGGTCTCGAAGATTAACTGGAACAGAATTAAATTTCTTAAGTTATGAAATTGGCACTCAAATCCCGGCATCGGTATGCCAACAATCTGGGCGAACACATTATGTAAAACTTGATATATATATAATTGGCTTGGCCAGAGACCAACGATCCAAACTGGATCGTTCACCCTGACGTTAGATGGGGGTAAAGATGTTTCACCCTTTTCTTCCACCACAACCAGAAGACTTGTAGGTCTATGGCTCTGTGGTCCAAGTAATGCCATCGGGGCTCGGAATGTCCCAGTCCAACCCACTCCTTACTCCCCGAGATAAGACATCAACTGTCAGTAGTCTGAATCCCCTTTGGACACCCTCTCAATTGAGGGAGTGGGAGCAGGAGCACGAGATGCCCTCAACCCCCAGAATCGTATTCACCCTACACTGCCACATGTAGGGAGAAACCAACTCTCCTGGTTCATCTATGTCACCGATAGGACGTCCCCTCAGTTAGTTAGAGCGTGTGAGTTGCCCCGGGTTCCTAACCTCTCTGACGGACCCAAAACACCAGGCACTCTAGCTGTACATGATACTCGAATGGCAGTGGACCCTTCGGTACCCTGTTGTGAAGAAAACCCCCCCGGCATCTTCCTTACAAAGCAGCTGAAAACCCCAACATCCTCCCGATAGTGCTCCGTACTTGAGTATACACTTGGCGCATGGGGAGCCCCGGTTCGGACCCCTTAGCTGACTCCTTCTTTCTCCACCTGTTGACCAGCTCGATCACTATCGCATCCACTCCTTGATTTGTAGTCTCCAGCACCGCACCTCGTCTCAGGGACCTCCACAAACTGAAGTCATTGATATCTGTTGCTGTGGACATAATGGACGGCTTCCTTTCCCGAGCCAGTCCCAACAGCCTTCTGAAATCATTGTCATAATCCCCGAACTTGGCTCTGGTCCCATCACTCCGCGCAAACATCCACCCTTTAGTTCTACCATCATGCGTGACCCTCCTGTAGAGGGCTCGTTCCAACCACAACCTGAAGGGGATCTTTGACCTGGTTTCATCGGAGATGGGAACACAATGCCACCGAGCATTAATCTCCCCTTTGAACCTCCCTGACAATGTAATCATCATGTGTGGGGGTTCGGCCTGCTTCATTTCTTCCCAAAACTCTAATAGCCCCTCCAGTGAGCACAGGGGGACTTCTTCTCCACGGAGCCCTCCTCCAAAACCCAGAAGAATGAACGACACCACATCTTCTAGCTCCCGTTGTTCTGCAACAGTGGTGGCTCCCCTCCATTCCTCCTCTGCGACCTCCAAGATCCCCATCACCATTTCCGACGTCAAAGCTTCATTTTGGCGCCTGACAACACCCATCCTCAAACGGGCGCCTCTCATGAAACGGGAAAACCACTTCCCGCTCGTTGGTCCTGATAATGCATACTGGCGCTGCCCGTCTACGGTCATAAGCATATGACCTGAGTAGTGTGAGCCTGCTTCATGGGCGTTGGAATACCACGTCTGGGTCTTCCTCATAGTATCCCACTGTATGTTCTCTGAATATCTTCCCTCCCTCAAGGATGAGAGTAATGTCATCACAGCGGGCCCCATGCCCACCCTGTCCTCCACCTTCTTGTTCCCCAGCACAGGGAGAGGGTGCATTATGCTGACAAAGTTCTGCGCCGCTGTGTAGTCAGCCCTCAGTCTGCTCAGGTTCGCTCGGACCGTGGACGATTCCCGGGACCACATAGCGTCCAGGTTGGCTCGTCTTATTACCATCAAAGTGAACTCGTCCTTCTTGTTAGTCCACACCGGATTCCTCTTTGCAATGTTTCGAAACAAACACAAGTCACATTCAAAAGGTATCCCCATCAGATGATCCCCGTCACGCCCGTGTGTGTGCCTCTCCTTTTCCCGATGATCCAGGACCAGGTCATTTGCTTCCTCGTTTTCGTTTTCTTTTCCTTGATACCGGGGAAAGGGGTCGTCGGATGCTTGGCGATAGCACTCTCCGCACCAAACATTCACGCACGGGGGGAAAGGACTCCGCCCAAGCAAGAAATTCCCGCAGAAGATCCCGTGACCTGCTCGTTGCATCTTCCCACTGGCTCCGCAAGGACCCCTCCAAGTCAGGAAGTTCTCCTGGGTCATCTCCCCTAGTCCACTTGAACCCTGCTTGAAGTTCTCGCTCCAACTTTGCCACCCTTCCAGTTCCCTTTGCCACCCACGGGCCTCTGTAATTAGGAACATGTCCCAAAGGCAAAACAAACATTACAATGAGAGGTTCGAACTGTGTGTTATCCCAAAATTCAACCCCGTCAAGCACTGTAAATTTCAAATCAGCATCCTTCCCAAGATCCTTTTGCCACAAGTGCGTCATAAGCCTCAGAACAACAAACAAATGAGGTCTCCAAGGATGAGCTAAATGATCCTCGATGAACATCTCCACCACTGTCTCCATCACAGCAGGCGGGGGCATCCAGAGGCGAGCTCCCTCAATATCCCGCAGCTCAAACATGTTGTCCCGGTCCACCTCTACCAATGGCACTCCAGCCCAGGCATCCCCACTTTCTGTGTACCACCAACTCTCCACCCAAGCCTTAACCTTCCCATTAGATCTTTCATTGGCTCCCCGATCAAGGGGAATAAATGAGAGTGGGTTGGTTCCCACCATCATCCCTTCCAGTAAATCTCCCCGGGACAACCCATCCACGCCACAGGCTTTCATGCGTTTCCCGGAGATGTGGACTACGTGGAGGATCAGCGCTCCATCTCTCTCTGCCTTGTGCAGTCTGAATACCACGTCGGAAAGGGGTTTGCTCGTTGAATAACCCTTGTAGTAGGCGCTCTCAAAAACGGAGTTGTCTGTGAAAATGAAAACTTCGTGTTCCGCCATTGAGCCATCCCGTACGAGGGCCTCCACTCGGAGAGTTAAATTTTCTGCTTCCCTGAAATTGGATGATTGAGATCTCCACGACTCCGACCACACCCCGCTCTCATATTCCAACTGAAATTCCGTGACTGTCGCCGTCCCAAATTGCCCACCACTTGCGTCTCCAAACACATAATAAGCTTTGGTCCCTACTGCTCGGTAAGGTTGTTTTGGGGGTGAGTCAGGGGATGTCAGCTCCTTAAGGCAATCGATATCTCGTTGTAGACGAGGCATCGGAGTCACCCGTAAGGGGGCCTTCAGACTTGAAGCTTCCTCTGTTGGGTCCTCCTCCTCCTCTGAGCGCCGACCTCTAAGCCTGTCTTTCTTCTCGTACTGCTTGAATAAACGCTTGGCCTGGAGATCTCTTTTCTTCCACCCTTCCTCATCTCTCCCTGGCCTCCAACTGTCGATGGTAAGATGTAAGCCTTTCATATAGGGGTTGAGCCACCTATAAGTTCTCACCACGTAGATTAGGAAACCCCGAATCTCTAACAGACGTTGCAGAATCATTCCCGAATCACCCTCCATCATCTCACTCAATTCATCTATGAGTGCTTGCGTCTTTTTCCACTTTGCCTCAGAGACCAAACCCGTGACTTTTCCATCCGAGGTATGAGTTACTGTGCCTGCCCAAGGTCCAGAGTCCTTTGATGGGAAAGTGCGCTTGTGGGACGCATCCTGCACACCCAAGTGGGTGCCCACCGAAGCAAAACGCCTTGAGACCCTCCAACAAAGCCAAGAAGAGTAACCCACTGGTCTGCCGTCATCGACATAGAGGAAGATCTCACCCGCCAGGTGCCCATCATGCCGTACCTTCATGACCCAGGGCAATCTCGGATCGTATTTGGCAGAGCCTGGTAAATTATACTTGACCCTCTCCCAATGGAAAGGGTTGTCCCGGTCTTTTCTATCCCCGTAAGCCAGCAGTTTGAGCCTGGTAGTGTGTTGTCCTGAAAAGTAAGGTGAATCAGTCATTCCCATCCATTTTCGACCCCAGCTCTCCCAGGAGTGCTTCCGAGCCTTTTCCCAATCTGCATCTTCAGGATCAGTGGACCTTAGATCTGAGATATCCACGCCCGACAGCTGCCGTATCTCTTCATGCAAAATCCACAGCAAAAACATCTCCCGCATGTCGTTGTCACATTGGTGGTAACCTGGAAGTAACGCCCGCAAAGTGTGCCGTACCATTGGCAGACCATAGTGGGGTCCCCAAAGGGCATCATTTAAACCACAGCTCGAACCATTGTATACCATCCAAATATCTTCAGGGCCCTTGTCCACACTAAAGTAATGTGTGAGACTCGTCACGGGACCTGGTCGTATGTAACATTTCTTCCGTACATCCAAAATCTTCTTCTGCATGCGCTCCCGACGGACTGGATCCCGTTCCTTTTTCTGAGGACGAAGGAACGGCGTAAAGTCTCCAATCCAGAAGTGCGGCTGCCCATCCCTTACATCTGTGAGGTACTGGGACGGCCAGTTCCAAAAGAAAGGGGCCGAGCCGCTAGTCCATTCCCACCATGTGCAGTTAGCAGCTCTCCAAAGGGCATCCCACGCAGCATAAAGGGAGCGTTGACCTCCTGGACGGGAGCTGATATATTTCAGTTGTCGTTGATATTCTCTTTTTCCATCCGAAGCCCAACACCACCGACCCCTGACTACCTCCTTGACCCAAGACGAAGGTGATCTCCATTTAACTGAAAGAGGGTAGTTCTCAAGGCGCCACTGCCGGTAGCTCCGAACCATGGATCTCCGCCACCACCGTAAGCAAAGTGAACGAATGAGGTCTAAAGCCATCTCCAAGGTAGGGATATGTGTCGGGGCAGTGACCAGGTTCCAGCGTTGTCCGAAGCGTTGTAAATAGGACTCACAGTGTACCTCATGGGCCAATGGAGGGGGCAAACCAAGACACATATCGTAAGTGTTCACAAGCATATCCCGCCACATGTGGGTGGGGACAGCCGCAGAATCTTTCTTTTGTTCGTCACTCTTAATCACTGCTGTCTGCAGGAGCGCTTCGGACGTGGGTTCCACATAACACAATTTCACTCCCGTAGTGATATCTCCAACCAAAGGGTCACAAGAGTCAATTGGAGTTGCTCTCCCGTCAATTGTCGCTCCACAACCAGAGGTAGGTGACAAAGGCACTCCCGTGTTCTCTGTGACCCCACAACCAGAGCCATTTGACAAAGGCACCCAACCCCCCCGGAAACTAGAAGTGAGAAGTGAATCCAACCCAAGATGTAAAATTTTTGCCGGAGGAGTGGTGAAAAGCGACCGAACAAAACTCAATCGGCCATCCTCATCCAAAGAATCCAACACACTAATGGGTATATCCCAACACGTCCCCAGTT
>JALLOT010003430.1:0-11296 GCA_036939595.1 Thalassiosira livingstoniorum | reverse complement strand
ATTTGACCAAAAAACGCTAGTTATTTTTTACTAATAGCTGATTTTAATGTAGGAACTGTTATGATTCTATGGAAAAAGTTATATAGCTGGAAAGTTGATTCTTCCATACCTACAAAGTGCCTACACCAAATTCCCTATAGCAATTTAGCTACAGACCATAGTTGGAGCCAGCTGAGGGTAACCACAAGGCAGGTAGTAAGAGTAAGAACTATTTACCAATTACGTCTACTTACGTTTTTTTGAAATTTCATGTTTTCCATCAGTTTTCGCCAATAATAATTATTTAAAAATGGTTGGGCTATTTACTGCATCTCCTTCAAATCAAAGAACTCCCTAGTTATATGAGGTTTCCTGGTGTATCACACACAAAATAAAAAAATCTCAAAATCCCTCAGGACTCAACTTGGAAGTGGGTTTATCCCCCAAAAACCATAGAAAGTTAATTCTGTCTAATTTTTTTAGGGAGCACTTCCACACTCAACATTATTCAAAAATCAATCCAAATTAGATCTTCTTCCATCAAAATCCCTCCCAAAGCTAAAAAAGTAGTGTTAAATGAACTCATATTTTTTTCTAAAATGCCCTTCCACACCAAACACTCTTCAAAAAACATTTAAAATTAAGTGTTCGTGTATCTAGATACATCCCAAAAATAAAAAAAAATTTACATGTACTCTTATTTTTTTAAGAAAGCCCTCCCACCTCCTCCCACACTGAATAATCTTCTATCAATAAAACAAAAGCAATCGTTGTGTTCAGAATAACACTTTCTAATGAATCATTTTGAACAATCTCTCAATTTAAGAATGTAGCTAAAACCCCAAATTGGAGCACATATGTTAGAATACTCCCTCGAAGTTTGCAGCTGCTGCGTACTGAATAATATGAATCGAAGAATGACGCGATGTCATGCGATGTCGCCAACATTCGTCCAATCAGGTCCAATCCAACAATGACGAATCACGACGAATGATGCATGATCATGATGACAGTGACCTTGCATGACCCACTTTCCGGCCAAGACCGACAAAGAGAATTGCCGCAGCGCAGCCATTCATTCCGTCGTGACCGACCAGCAATGACTCTGACTCTAACCATACTTATTACAGTATTTTTTACCATACCATAATATTATCAGCCGACCTTGCTCCTTCTATTTCAACCTTGCTCTGACATTCAAAGTCTAATAAATGCCATCCACAGACCATCTCCGCTCCCGCCGTCCCCACCACCAACAGAGTCAGCAGCAGCAGCAGCAGCAGTATCAACGTCGCCACCACTCCTCTTCCATGACGTCCACTGACGAATTCGAAAATGGAAGCAATGACGGCCACTGTGGACGCAATGACGATTCGGAACACGATGGGTCAGATTACAACAGTTCCATCCAGCACCACCCCCCGCTGAATGACGGGGACGATGACTCGAAATCGAATTGTTCGAGCTCCGCTGTGTCACGATCGAGTCGGGGGAGCAAAGGCAGCAAAGGTAGTCGATCGAGCAAACAACAGCAACAGAATGGGCATGGAGGAAACGTTGGAAATCGAGGCAATCGAATGGGGCAGGTGGACGAAGAGCAAGGTTACGATCACGACGATCCTGACGAACAAAAATCATTGCTGGGGTCGAAAAACGAAAGAACAGTAGGAACCATGGGGGCAAAGGGATTCCTGCAAAATTTCATCAGCCAGCATTCCAACAGCTCCATGACTCCCAAAAGTCCAAAACAGAAACTGAGTCATTTGGCAATCGGCCATGGAAATTCATCCCCGTCCCCGCCTAAAAAATCCAAACATTCAAATCAATCCAAGCGGCGACAATCCGACCACAACACCTCCTCCGATGGCGATGATAATGAAGATGGAGATGATGACGATGCCACCCATCGACGAACCCATCTCCTCCTCCTCCAAACCATCTTTTGGCTCAGCACCTGGTATCTCACCTCCCTCGCCACCCTCTTTCTCAATAAAATTATTCTATCTCGGCCAGGATCGTCGGTGCACGTATTGGGAATGTGTCAAATGATGACTGCCGCGGTGTTGGGGGGGTGGAGTGCCTATGGGGGCGTGGATTGGATGAGGAGCTGGGGGGTTTGGGTTTGGGGTCGTTTGAGGAAGAGGGGGCTGCTGAATCCTTTCGGCTTTGGACCTTCCCATAGTCATAGTCACGGGCATGGACATGGACACGGACATGGATCAGATGACAGCATCCAAGGAATGCAAGATGAAACATCAAAAACTCCATCAAAATCCGTCGCCCCACACGCCCACCCCAACCAACCCAACGCCAAAATGAACTACCCCTTCCTCCGGGACATGGCCACCGTCGGCCTCCTCAGAGGCCTCACCGTCATCCTCGGCCTCATCGCCCTCGAACACGTCCCCGTCTCCTTCGTCGAAACCATCAAAGCCACCGCCCCCGCCTTCACCGTCCTCTTCGCCCGATTAATCCTCAAAGAACGTACCTCTCCCCCCGTCGTACTCACGCTCCTCCCCGTCATTGTCGGACTCATCCTCTGCTCTGCAGGGGAATTGACATTGAATCGATTTGACACTATAGGGTTTTTGGCGGCGGTGACGAACAATTGTGCGGATTGCGTGCAGAACGTCATGAGTAAGAGGATGTTGCATCATTTGAGACCGATACAGTTGCAGTTTTATACGAGTGTGGCGGCGTTGGTGTTGCAGGCTCCTTGGTTGGTGAGGGATGTGGGGGGGTGGATTGGGCATTTTGGGGAGCATGGGGATCATGGGGAAGGTGCTCTCGTGGGTGGTCGGGGTGTGGGTAACGATGGAAGTTTGGAGGATGGCACGGGAGATTTGGAAGAGAGTGGAATGAGCCTCACCAAATTACTCATATTCGATGCCATTTTCTACCATCTTCAATCAGTATCCGCTTATTGCACCATGAGTTGCATGTCTCCCGTCAGTCAANCTTCCGATCTCTTATTGCACCATGAGTTGCATGTCTCCCGTCAGTCAAAGTGTGGCGAATACTTTGAAACGGGCGTTACTGGTTTGGGCTTCGATATTGTATTTTGGCAATCCAGTCACTGCCAGTGGTGAGTGTCTCAGTGTTTCCCATCTTTTCTCACATTTTCTCACTCCAATCATCCCAACGTGAAACTTTTTTGTCTTTGTATACTCCATTTGTTTTTTTGAAATGTTCACGTTTTACACCACTTCTCATTTATTTTGTTTGTTTGAACGATGTACTACTTATTGCAGGGATTGCAGGTATGGTTATGGTGGTATCAGGTGTTTTCATGTACAATCACATGAGACGACTGTATCAATCGTGATAACAGAGATGATGTTGATGATGATGACTGCAGCGATAATTTGTTAATTCCTTTACTTTTAGGTTGCATATAATGTACATTACTAAGTAAAAAAATGAATGGAAATCTTACCAAAATTATTTTCATATGCAATTACAAAATGAACAAATGAGGGGGGGATGCAATTTTGGTGAGGGTTGGTGAAGGTTGGTTAGGGTTACAGGTAACAGTGCAGTAGCAAACGTGGAGTGAGGTTTGGACTTTGGTCTGACTTTTGCGAAAAACGTTGACAAAATTTCCCATCCATTTTTTGAGGGATGAATGGGAAAAGTTTTTCTTGCATATTTTGGTATTTAAGTAAAGTAAAGGTGTTTTGACATCATGAAAACATCTGAAAAATACATGACACTAACTTGGAAGAGACACATTTCAAATATTGAGGGATTGGTTTTCTCTTCTACTATTAAAATAGTGCATAGGGATGATCTTATTGAATGTTATATAGTTACATAGTCAATTTACCCTTTTAAAATAAGAAATGGGTGGAAAAGGTGCACTTTCTACACCAATACCTTAGTACTGTTTTTGATTTTTAACCAATACAGGATAAGATTGCTAAGTCAATAACATAATATCCTCCTTCATTTGCAAAGAAAAGGATTAAAATTCCCCAACAAGATTTTAAAGACTAAGCAGACTCTTGAAGTGTTTTACAACAACAAAGTACATCTTTGGGATTGTTTTCTTCCAACTCCTTAATGTTTGACACTGCAAACCATTGCTTGATCTTTCCTATCTTTATATATTTGTTTTTTATTATGTGAGTTTGTAATGAATCATGATGTTATTCGTGGGATAATATTTGGACCAGCATCAAGGACCAGTGTCCTACTGGAAACGTGCAAAGGGTAAAACACAGAGACTTATTTTTTGGAATTATTGTGAGTTACCCACTTAGTAATTGGGGGAAGAGCCAAATAAAGAACCTTATCTGTTCTCCAGCTATAGCTGTAGAGTCCAATTAGTGGGGTTTTTGATTTTTCACCAAAGCAACTTCTCTTACTGAGATCAGGCTTTCATGTATCACCATACTTATTGATTTTTTTTAATTGGGAATGAGTACTACTTACAATGTTGCTTCAAATTGGAATACTCATGAGAGCACTAAATAATTGTACACTATTATTGTTAATTTTCTATCTCTTTGATGAAAATGTTTTCTTTGCTCCAAGATGCTCCATCATGGACAATAGCATTTGAGATGAAATTTGAACCTACCTTGATATTTTGAAGAATGGGAAACAGTTTTTAAGCTAGCAACTACCTCAAAACATAGGGGATTTTGCAAACCACTTCCTCCCTTTGTGCATTTGGAATGATGCTTGTTTGGTGGAAAATAGCAACTGGATGCTCAATATCTTTGTCAAAACTCACAATTTTGTTGTTACCAGCCATTTTTTGTGACCAAATTTTGACAGCATCAGATTTTTTGAAGGGACAGAGAAAGATGAGCAAATCCATAAATCAAAAACAACAATCATGCTGCTCTCATTGACTAATTATTCCCAGTGTTCATGTCAGGCATTTTAATGTGGCTATTGGAGTCAGTATCAGAGATCATGATTTTTTTGTAAGCAGCAGATTAATGAGAAGAAAGACTTATTCAGTAATAGTTATTTATTGCCTATAGTCTTGACACCGATAAAATTGGGATAATAAACAGCAAGTTTGAATATCTTTCCAAGCTACAAGCTAAAAGCCTAAGTGAGGCATCATAGTGAACCAGTAAGTCTCATGATGCTGCTGTGGGTAGCTACCAAACTGGAAAAACAAGCCCTTGATAACAAACAACATCAATGTCAGTGATCACCTGCCCCAAAACAAAGATGTTGTCTCATCATCCAATGTCGCAATTAACTGGAATATTGCATTGTCTTAGAACATAAGAACCCATTTAACTTCATAAGTTAAAAGCAGGATTTTTTCGAAGTCATTTCTCATCAAATCCACTAGGGAGAAGAAATTTTCTATTAAAGTTTCACAAGCAAGAGGATGGACCATTGCTGCAACCATGTGTGGGGGAAGCACCTATGTTAATGCTGTAATGGAGGGTCTAGTCTTCTTGTCCTCTTCCAAGTTCCATTCCATTTCCAAAAAAATCCCTGTTAAGAGTTGCTATGACCTTATGAATGTCTGAAGGTGATTGTTTTAGCTCAAATAGTCTATGAATATGAACAGTCATCAGGGTATGATTATGGGGGACATGGCCTTAAATGCAAGTAAGCTAGTTCCTTTTCTCCATTCATGATCTCATGCACTATGGTTGGTTCAATGAAGCCAAATTTGCTGATATTGGCAACATGGGGATCCTCTGCTCTCTTTACCTGCTGTTTCTGATCCTTGAACTCTCCTTCTTCACTGGGCTTTCCCTTGTAGATGTGAGAGAGTAATGCCATGTGAAAGGGATCATATCTGTGTATGAAACTGGGGTTTATGTCCTTGTGTGTCCTTCCTTCTATGTTATACGTTTCCAGTTTGTGCTTCAGTTTCTTGATGTCTTCTGCTATTCTCTCCTTTTCCTTCTCCTTCTCTTCCTTGCTCATATTTGCTATCTCCTTCCTTCCCTCTTGGCTTCCAGTTGCTGTTCTTCCTTTGCTTCCTGTGGGGTCTAATCTTTGCTTGCTTCCTCCTCTTGGCCTAATTTCTTCACTTCACTCTTCAACATTTCCATGAGCATGCTCTCAAGCTTGCCTAGCTCCTCCTCCTCTATCTCTCATTGTGGAATAGGATGTAATCAACACCACTCTCTAGATCAGATGGTCTTGGTGTGGGAAATACCAATGGATCTTCCTCTGTAAGCTCCAGGCCAAAACCCAGAATCTCTAGTAAGAACCTCTGTCTAGTAATTATCTAGAATTTCAGTTGAGTGCATGCATGAATCTGTGTTATGTTTTCAAGTGCTGCCAGTGGTGGTGGTGGTGATGGTGGTGACAGAGGCTCTGTTTAACTCAGGTTCTGATTCTGCCAGTTATCAAGGGGCTAATGGTGTGCTTTCAGAGGCTTTTTTACCTGCTCTGGGAATTTCTGTTCTTCCCTCAATTTGAGGTCCCTTTTTCTTAAATCATTCTCTTATTGAAGGGACTTCCCCTTTCCTGGCCAATTTTTCAGTTTCCCTTGCTATTTTTTCTGCCATCTCCCTTCCTAGGTTTCTTTTCTACAGATGAACTGATGGGGGCTGATTCAGACTTTTCAACTTTTTCTTGCTTCTCCCTCCTCTTCTCCTTTTCATTTTCAGTTTGTTGTCTGGCCCTTTCTTCCTGTTCCTTTGCTTCTCCTCTGTTCATACTCTTTTTCTTGGAAGATCCCTCTGCCTTCCCCTTGCCTTTGTCCTGGCCTCCATCTTTTCCATCCTGCTTGCTCCATTTGTTACCCCCTGAGACTGCTTGTCCTTGTGCTCATCCCTTTATTGCACACTTTCCCAGGATTTTTCCCAATTCTTTTTCTGAGAGATGTTGAGTCTTGGCTCTCAACTTTCTTGATTTCACTGCGCCTTGGCTTCTGATTTGTATCATTGTGTTGGCCTGGGGATCTATCTCTTGCCACATTTTTATCACTTCTTTCTTCACTCTTCTGATAGTTCTCCTTCCTACCTTTGTCTTGCCAATTTGGGCTATCTTCCACCCTTCTTTTCCCTTTTCTTGTCTCTTGATGCTCCTGATTCCTGATCATTCTCCCTTTTTCTCTTCTTGTCAAATGAATCTATCCTCTTTGCACCTGCCAAGGGCTTGGGGTTCTACTATGCCCCCATGTTATGTTTTTCTGCTGATGATTTGACCCCCATAATCTTCTATGTGGGTCATGGAAGCTTCCTATCATCCCCCCTCTCTCTGCCTCTATCACTGTTTCTCCATCCTTCTCCTCCCTCCTTCTTGGCCTCCTCCTCTGCAAGTAGCCATCCCTGCCCCCTGCCCTCCCTTTTGATCATTGACTCCATGATTTACCAAAAAGTGGGGGAGGGGACTTGAAATCCATGGTGGTGCCTCTCATGTTGCTATTCTTTCCTTGGTGGGTGATTCTCATTGGGCAGGTCTTGATTCATTGTAGTGCATAGTAATCATAGCAATCCTTCACCGGTCCATCTCTTGGGAAGAATCTGCCTTGTAAGTCCTTCTGTCCCCTGGCTCCTTCATCTTGGTGTGGCAGTTCTTTTCAGTGGTGATCTTGACTTTCTTGCTCCCTGTCCCTTCCTGCATGGATCCCCTTGATCCTCTTCCCCACCAGCTCATTGATCTTCCCTTCCTCCATTTCATTGTCAGATGTTTGGGGGGTGTATTGAGAATGATGGGACTGCTTGTCCATGGAGTACCTTGCATCTTTATTTTTCCTTCTTCTTTTGCTGGTGGATTCATCCAAACTTTATTCTGAACCTGTCCTATCATCTCTTCCACACTCTTTCCTTTCTTGCATGTGGGAGGTTTGAAAATAAACTTGTCTTCTGCATACTCATCCTCTTCAGTACTTGGGCATATTCTCATGTTCCCATAGACCACTGGACCTACATAGATTCCCATTTTGTCTCTTTCATTGTTGAACAAGTGCCCTCTCTTACCCAGTTTGCTCACTAGCATAACAGTACCAACAATGTGAGAGTGCTTCAAAACTTTGTCATCATCATTCAATCTTGTTCAAATGGAACCAAAACCATTGCAATGAGCCATGTTGGTTTTTAAACCAATCAAACCACCCACCATCTCAAAGGCTTGCTTCCAGTTGTTTTGAAATCATTCACACTAGTACTTGATGTCAAATTATAAATTCTTGCTCTAACAACAGCAACAGCTACTAGCCCCCTCCCAAAGCTAGCAGTGTTTCATCAAAGATTTTGTTCTTTGTCATTTGTACAAATAGGAATGGTTGAGTGTGGTGAGTGACGCACAAGGAATGCTTCATCAGACAGGGGATAGGTTTGCATCTCCTCATGTATACAACCATGCAAGTTTGGAAAGCAAATGTTCCAGAAAAATTGTCAAATATGTAAAGTAGCAATAAGAGGTGTTGAGAAGGCTGCACTGGTGCCGAGTGGTGGTTGAGTTGAGAGGGAACAAGGTTCAGGTGCTGGACAATAGGCTTCAACCAATGGATGCCATGCTGAGGCTAAAAAGGAGGCACTTTGATCAAGGTGGAAAGACTGAACAAAACACAGGGCTGGGTGGGAGACAGTCAAAGATATAATAGTGAAAGAGAAGCAAATCAGAGCTCTGATGCTTATCTTAATGGTGTAAAATAATGTAATTTGTAACACTGTAACTAGTGAGGCAAACAGAGTAGTTTAGTTCATTGAATTAATGTTTATTGCTTAAGAAAAATGCTTCCAATTGCTTTTACAATGCTAGTTTTTACAGTCAATTTTCAGACTCTGTTGTTTAATTTATGCACTTTCTTAAACTAGACTACAAATAACCAGAACAAAGTTATGTAACATCTTTGTTAGCCTTGGATGGTCTAGTTAATGTTTATCTTAGTCATCCTGGTAATTTGTCTACTCCCATGGTGTAAGGCTACAAGGCTGCTCCTTTGTCCATGTCCATGGCAGCAGAAGCCATTGTCTTTGTTAAAACTTTTGACTAAAAAAAGAAGTGCATGTCAGAAGCAAGAGGAATTCTATGTTTCTAGTGCCCTTCCATTACTTGTGACAAGAATACAGATTCAGTTAAAGTTTAGTTAAAGTTGAGATTCCTATGGTAAATAGCTGGCTTTCTATTACACCAGCATGGTACTGATAACAGACAGAACACTAAAGTGCCAAAGTATGTTGTGAAGACAGGTGAAAATAAAAGATTATTTGCATTAGTAAATGAGCAGGAAGCCATCAATACCTACTCCATTGCTACCTCTAACAACCCAACAAACCCAAAACTTACTCCAGTTGAAACCACCACAGGGCTCTGACTTCTCAGCCACCCAGTGGGTTCCAGTTCCTATGCCACTGACTTCTTCAAACAAAGCCTCACAACAACCCAAAATAATGCCACTGCCCTCCTTGAAACAATTACTGACCTCCAAACTGCAACTTGCCTCTTCTCCATGTGCACTGTAAACAAAATTCATCATCTCCTTGCTTCTGAAGTCCTATACTGCCACTCCTCTACTACCCCCCATGAATGTTGGGACAGCTGGACTAGCCCACTTGCCACAGGAAGTGACCAACTAGTTGGTAGCTTCCTCTCCATCATTTGCAACATGTCTGATCTACCACTCCACTTGCACCTCATTGCTTACATGTCTGTTGCTGGTGGTGGTTTAGGGTTAATCAGTCCCACGTCATCCTGGACTTCATCATGTCAATGCGTGTGGCAACCAGATTTGCCTCTCACAGAATCCACCTTCACACAGCAGATGCTGACATCCACCTCCCAGAATTGTTTTGCTCTTTGTTCCACCTCTCCACTAACCCAAATTCTAGCATCCTTGCAACCTTCTCCAAACTCCTCCCCAAAATCATCATGAACAGTGTACCACAAACTTTCCATGATGCCTATGACCACATCATGTTTCTTGCTTCTGCCAAAAGCACTCATGACCAAGTCTGCAAAGTAGCAAGTGCACACCACAAAGATTGCCTCATCCCAGCTACTCTGCCTGATATCCTTGTAGAACTTGACAACATCCTCCTCAAACACACCTCAATACCTCTCACTGCCTTGTCCAGGAGTGACAACACTAATTGGTAACACAATGATACCTTCCTCACCAACCTTCAATGCAAACCCCATCTCCTGTTGTTTCCTCCTGATCAACTGCCCACTTGCCTCTGTGGCTGCGTGATTGATCAGGAGCATGCCCATCATATCCTCAAATGTTGCCATGTCTCCAAACTCATCACTCACAACTACATTTGCAATGCAGTTCCTGCCCCACTACGTCTCATTCTCACCACTACTGATCTTGTCTTGCTGGGCACATGCATTGAAGTCAAAGCTTTCAACAAAATCCATGGTCACCCAGATCTTTGTCCCGGCAATTCAGCTACCACACAACTCCAAACCTGCTGCACCCTGAGTCATTGTGGTGAAAGGCCTCCAAATCCTCACCAATGTCATTATCACTCCACCACTTACTCTCACTCCACTTCCAACTGATATCATCAACAGTCAATCAGCCTATGGTACAAGACATCTGGAAGAAAAGGAGAGGAAGAAATTGGCACAGGCAGGTGACACTAACAATGTCATGCAACACACCATCTCTGGTGATGACATCATACACCGGCTTCTCCTCCACAACAAGTATTTCCTCCTTCTTGCAGTCAGCCCTTTGGGGTGCTGGGGACCTCTCTTCCAGTGTTACCTCTTTGGCGGGAAACCCCCAGAGCCTTATGCCCTGTTCTTCACGTGCTGCTGCTAGCGAAATGTACTCCAAACTCACCTCCACCAACAAGCATCATGGCATCCTCAATCTTGCCAACACAAAATGGCAACATCAAACGCCATCCCACTAGAACTTCTTTGGCAGCTCTTACATGTCACCGACTTGGAGCAAATACTTCACTGGTAAACTTGGTCTTGCAATCATGACAGCACTTGCACTCCACATCCGTGATGCCAAGTTGGGTAAGCACACATCGCACGATCCCACCCGCCCAGATGATGATGAGGATGATTTCTACAGCTTCAAAGCCTATGACAACATCCATCCTTCCCCATCCATGTCACACTCACCTCCACACACACCACCACCTGGAACATCCCAAAGTCACGCTCAAAACGTTATTTTTTACGAGTTGGTAAAACAGTAAAAATTATTAGCGTGACAAAACGTGACTAAAATTTTAAAAAATTAAAAAAGGTTTTAAGCGATTTTCGAAACTTATTTTGTTTGAAATATATTGATAAAAATTTAGCGAGGTATTTATCGCTTTTGAATGTCGTAAATGTCGTAAATTTTCTACGACATCGAAAAAAAATGTCGTAAATGTCGTAGAAAAAGTCGTAAATGTCGTAGAAAAAGTCGTAA
>JALLOT010003429.1:0-11296 GCA_036939595.1 Thalassiosira livingstoniorum | reverse complement strand
GTCAACACCATATCCCCATTTTTAAGGGGGAAATGGCAATGCCATGGTTCTAAGCTGCCTGCTGATGGAAACGAGTTAAGAAAAATTGCAATAGTATTTCAATTCAAACTTACGTGTCAATTTCATGGCCAAAAACCCCATTGTACTTACCTAGAAAGTACTCCTAATCAGAAATTCTTAACATATGCCTGTCATTTGAAAAAATGTTACTTCATAGCAATTTTCCAATTCCCTCAGTCCAGTATCATGGTAAGGACTATCTACATAAGTAGGTACAGCACTAATTACAAGTACTTAAGTACCTTATAGTAATACACCACTATCTACTTACTATGCACACACTCTACTTACCTTATCTCACACCCTCCATTTTTGAAAGACCACAAAAGATTTTTTAATAAAAAACTAGAGCCACATTCATGGGCTACAACTCTGGACGCTAGAATATAAAATGAAGAACAACTAGAGTAATCTAGTGATCTAGTAAATGAGAACAAAGGGAGAAAGATCACAAGTGAAGGAAAAGATAAACACATTTGAGAGAACCCTGAAGCTCCAATTTGTTGGCATAAAAAATTTGAGTACTGACCCTTTAATAACTTAGAAAGTGATATAGTATGGTGTGTGTTAACCTTCAAAGGCCCCATGTACTCTTGGTTAAATTTTCTCCTTTTGCTTCACATGGGATGGGTAAATTCCTAAGGGGAACATCCAATATTGCATGTATGGACATACTGTGTTGTGATTAAGATGATGTCATGATGAGCTCAACACAACCAAGAAAAGAAAAAGAGTACCTTCCTACGTGTAACTTCTGGCGTTGAGAGAACAAGTACCAATAGTAAAAATTATTTTGTCAGCCCACAAGTAGTAGTGATACTTGAAACTGTATATGAGTACAAATGATGATGTATTGAGTAATAATAATGTCTGAAATACTTATATTATTGGTAGTACAAGTATTACAAGCAGTTGTATAAGTAAAAATAATATCACAAGCAGTAGTATGATTAGTAGTACAGGAACCAGCAAGAGTACAAATGATATCCACAATTACCAATAGAAGTATCTTGTGTCCATGCTAACAGAAGTACCATTAGGGATGCTGAAAATGACAGTAATATCACAAGTAGTAATAAGAATTAGTACAAGAATCAGTGAAAGTAAGTGATATTATCTCTTACTGGTAAAAAAAATCTTGTAACCCTACTAACAGTAATATTAGTAGGAATGCTGATAAAGAACATATAGGCTCCACTGTTTGTTTAATAGCAGTATATGAATACATATGTGGAACTAAAGCATGAAGAATTTTATAGCTGATCTTTTATCCTTCAACATTTATGAAGTATCATAAATGCATGAAAAATGTACACAATGTAAAAACAAATGTGTTAATTGTATTCATATGTGTATATGTATGTGTATGTTTATGTTTATGTTTATGTTTATGTTTATGTTTATGTTTATGTGCATGTGCATTGTGCATTGTGCATTGTGTATTGTGTATTGTGCATTGGTTATTGTGTATTGTGCATTGTGTATGTATGCCTAATATTGACATATTGACTTAATAAATTACCACTATGGGCAGGACACTAACAGTTCTTTTAAATTGCCAGATGGATTGGCCAAACAGCAAGGTGGTGAGAACAGTACCACAGGAATGGATCGACTTCGACAACAAGTCGGAAATAGCTGAGCAGGCAGACAATACCTAGCACTACACAATCAGTTTTTGGACTTAAGACGTAGACTCTTTTGCGAAGAAAAGAAGGGGAAGAGAAGCAAATTGACCATCTTCAGAGAGACATTGTTGTAATTGGATGACAAAAGGTATAAGCACATTCAAACATTTTCCTTATTAAATAAATTGAGTAAATAATATGTGAGATATTTGCAAGCCAATATTGTGTATGAAATCAAAAGTGAGCGCGGCAAATGCTGCTGTCGAGAAGCCCAAAGCGTGAACCCATCATCTACTTAGTAATGGAAAACAGTACATCAAAGTGAGAATCCACAACACGTATTCTCAAACAGAACATGGAACATTGTAGCAGTCCTTCCCCGAGGGACACGTCCACCCCAACCCGCACTCCTCCATGCACATCAATGCCTCTTTTCTCGTCTCTCCACATTGGTATTTCATAGCCGTTATACCAGATGAACCAGACGAAGACGATACTGATTTAGGAGCACTTGAACCACACTTGAGCCAGAAGCAGAACTGTCCCAGGGGGCATTCATTCCCCAAGGGGCAGGGCAATCCACATGATTTGGCGTGGTCGTAATTGATTCCACAGTGGGCTGATCGACCGGCCGATGAATTGGAAGAACTTGAACCGCTGGAACTACTTGAGTAACTTTTGGAGCTACTCGAAGAAGTGACAATCGAAGAAGTAGGTTTCTTCCTCGCCGGTTTCCGCTTCGGCTTAGGCTTTTTAAAATTCTGTTGAATAAATTTCTGTTGGTCTTCAGCCTTTTTGCCTTTATCGCACTCGACAACAAAACAAATCATACCATTGGGACACGATCCATGTTCGCAGGAGATATCTTCCCAGTGCATATCATTGCAGCGGAGGGAGGCGTCGCCTTGACCGTAGCCGCAGGTGTAATGAAATGAAGGACCGGATGATTCGATGGAAGAAGATGCGGACGCTGATGAAGCAGGTGTTGAATCGTTTTGAGATATGCTTTTTTCCTCTTCTGGGTCTGGTTTTTCGCACTCCGTCAGAAAGCAATGCTGGTTGGCAGGACATCCTGTTCCTGAAGAGCAAGAGACTTCTTCCAGGTCCCATGAGCTGCATCTTTCTTTTGCATCCATTTCGCCTGAAGATTGCGATTAAAAATAGAGGGCAAATGATGATAAGTCCAAGAAAAGATACTCTCTCTAGCGAAGGTAGAACATCGTGAAAGCAAAACACTAAACTACTTACCGAGACCACAAACATATCTCGAACTCGTCGGCCCTTTATTCAACTTCTTACTAAAATCAATGCTTTCGCACCCAACCTCTCTATTGTCCAACTTGGTATTCACAGCATCCAACAGAGGCATTGTCAAGTCATCCAACATATCTCCAGTCAAATCTCTTACTATCACCCCATTCAATTGGCGATTCACCATATATTCCACTTTCAAACATATGGAATGCTCATTGTCGAAGGATACCACGCCCTGGTTGCTGTATCCCAATACCGATTGGGTGTTTTCATCCCAATACCGTGTGAGGGCAGGCAATTTTTTGAAAATGTGATAATATTCAGGAGAGCCAGCATTGTCACTCCAGGTAGTGGTATCGGAACATTCACCGGCCCAGTTGAGGTTGCAGGATTGACCAATGTCACCAACAGCCGTGGCTCCGTTGATAGTCCTGTAGGAACGGCCGAAGAACGGCAGGGCAATGTTGAGTTTTTGAGGAGATGCACCACGGCGTAGGTAAGTTTGGACGCAGCTGTCTACTGACAAATCTGGCGCCGACGAGCTTCCATCATCAGTCCCATCGAAGAGGGGAGCACTTGGTAAAATCACTCCTTTCCATGGACCATGGAAATCATACGTCATTAGATTAAACTCCGACAGAACTGAGTCTAAGAAGACTACGTCTAAATTGTCTATGGATTCGGGATGGCATGGTAGTGATGATGTTAAGCCATACTTTTGACGATTTTCAGTTCCCAGTTCAAAGAGGGAGTCTCGTACTTCTGAGAGGAGGAGGCTGTAGCTGGCCATGTCTTCCGCGGTGATTGGTTGGGCATTGTGTCCTTGAACCTAATGATACGGAACAATCAAATAATATTGTAACGGAAAGACGTTGGACAAAGTCGAGCATAGATATCAAATGAGAAAAGACTTCACAAAAAATGTACAAAGACCCAGCAATAGACTGGCATCTCTTTAAATGACTGACCTCGAAGTCTATATCTATTCCATCAAAATTGTAGTTTGTCATGATCCATTTGCAATTTGTAGCAAACTATTTCGACCAAGGCCGAAGACAAAGATTTTTCCAGCGCATGTGAGTAAATGAATAAAAGATGCATAGAAAGTAAAACCCAACAATCAAAACACAACAATTCATATCAAGATTCTTACGTTAATTCTAGCCAATGGATCCCTAGCTAACTCCAAAAAGGGTGATATTTCCTCGCCACTCTGTGCTCCAGTACTCGTTCCCATCGACCCACCAATGGTGACATACACCAAGCATCCATTCATATGAGCTCGTCCAATCAAACCTTCCTCATAATGATGATATTGACAAGTGGGTGATTGATTTGCCGAGAACCTGTGGCAGTATTCGTTGGAATTTGCTGCAGTCAAAATGAAGGGAAAGATTGACAAATATGAGAAAAAGGGATGTGATAGTAGAAAAAACAGTATCGAAAATGATAATTTCGAATGGTGCAAAAGGAAGGAAACAAGAAATCATGATTAAAATACATTCATTTAACAAAAGAGCTAAACTCACGGGGTGGGTTCCAATCAACAGGGCCAAAAAGCATTTGAGGATCGGCAAATTTATCCTGGAATTAACGAAAAGGATAACGATGAAATTAATAGTGGGATGAGGAACGGAACTACATCAGCTTGAGCAAAAAAACACACAAAAAGCACCAGCAACAATGTGATGACACCCACCGATCCAAAAATATTGCCCCGCTCATCAGTCTGAAACTTGTAATTAATCCGAGACAATTTCGTGAAATCGATATTTTCCGGCTTCGTCATTCCATTTCGATTGTAGAATTGCCACGAGGCGTAATGCCCTATTACTTCTTTTTTAAGCCCGGAGTTACGTCGGTGTATTTGGCCGCTTTGGCTTTGTTCTCCTTGTTGCTCCAGCTGCTCGTGGTGTCGATGATGATGAGGTTGTTGTTGTTCTTCTGGATCGTCGTTCAGAAGGTCCGGATGCCTTACATGGTTTGAAGCTTCCACATCAGCGGCGTCAGCGAAGGTTGCCTCATGATAGGCATTATCGCCTGAGAACAACAACGCAAGGGATAAGAGGACTGAAGCGAAGGAACTTTTTCCTGTGCGGCTGGAGTTGCTGCCTGTGGAGCGGTTTCNAGCGGTTTCGCCCTTCTCGAGAATCTTCCCGTCGCTGACCAGGGTTTCCGATCTGAGAGTTGTTGTGGTGAACGGGACGCCGTCGCTTTCTTGATCGGTCCTTTGGTTGAATTGTTGTCATGGTCATGGTGGTGGATTTCAAATGTCAAAAAGGTCGATTTGAGTCGATGAAAGAAAAAAAAATGAGCTTCAGCGCAGCTTCAGCGGGTCGGTTAGAGACCTGGTTAGACCTTGGTTAGACAATGGACAAAATCAAAAAAGGTGCTTGTCGAGGACAGAGTTCGCCGCAAAAAAAGAAGCACATTCGAATGGGCTGTTGTATACACCATATGATAGTAAATAATGACTTTTTGGATTCGTCAACTGGACGCGACAGACCAAGTTCAAAGGGCAATATTAATATGCACAATTTTTCAAGCGTTCAATATCCACAGACAATGACAGCAATACCAATCATTTTGTACTACATAGTATATAGTGCCCAAATTGTGCTGTTGTCGTGGAGGAGTTGAGAAGACATGTGATTTGAATATCCACATCCGTCTTTTTTTAATGAGAGAATTTAATCAGAGAGATTTAATTGAGTTTTTTTGCAAAAGCAAATCAGTTTTGGAAATGAAGGATGAAATAAGAGAGGTTTTTGGTTTTTATTTTATTTGAAAAATACCAACATATGGTAGGGCACCAAAAAATCAGTGAAATTAAATTTAAAACTGACAACTAATTGATTCTAATATTAGTGCAATGGGGTCTGTAATTTTTTTCATTTATTTCTGTCATATTGAAAAATTGTAAGAGCATCCAAAGACTTGTAATTTTGTGACATTATCAAAAAACAAAAATGGTAATGCCAATGAAACTTGTCCTTTCATTGGTGAAGAGCTTAAGAATGCATAGGGAACTACACATTTTTGTGCAAGACAAATTTTTTTGACTAAGGAGATTAAAAGGATTGTTTAAGAGATGACATTTGACCCATGTCTGTCAGAATGAAAAACTGTGGTACATTGAAGGGACAGATCATAAAAAAAAATCCTAACCAGAGTTATGAGAGCTAAACTCAACTTGCTCATAATCAAAATCGCAAAGTACTATTTGGTGACTCTCTCTCCCAAAAACTTGCCCATGATATGACATTTATAAATACTTACTGATAATATATCTTACTGCTTTTGCATTTCTATTGACTCAATTACTTTTGGTGTGTTCCAAATGCACTAAGTACAAAGTCTTTTTGTTGGAGTACATAAAATACCAACCATCAGATCTTAGCTGTGTGGTGAAGCACATTGACAAAGAATTTTTTGGACCAATGTAAAATACATTTATATTGGATCTATGCATTCACCCTTTTCATTAAAAGATTGTGTGATTCAAAATATCTAAAATTATTTAACTCAAAACATATTTTAAATGAATCGTCAATATTGAATTGTTCTTGGTTCAAAAGTAAAGTAAGATTTCTATTTTCTAAAGCAAAAACACTCTGTTTCACACTAAGGAAATTCAAATGCATTCTGTCAATATTCTGTGTTGAATAATAACATGTTTGACACTAGAACTATTGTGTGTTTTAGGTTTGCATACTTGAAGATTGCTTCATTGTTCTAGTACATGTGGTGGAAAAATCAAAAAGGTTATTACAATTTTGATCGTACAATTAAAATTTAAAACATAATTTTTTGCACTTTGATAAAATGGATCATGTAAAACATGATGGATATATTGATATTGGTATGGGCATTGTTGACTGAAGTAAAATCAAATATTGGCAATCCTATTTTTTACAGTGAATGTACCATATTTTTATGAGAAAAATTGTCAAAGTTCACCTGTATTCTAAGTAGAATATTTTTACACATGACAAAATACTATTAATCAATGATTTTTTAGAAAAGAATAATTATCTAGGGTCATAGTTATTAGTAAAATTCAAACCATTTCAGCATAATATATTTTTATACACTTTATTCTTTCTGTCTAGAATCCCTGTGTCTACCAAGCTGACAACACCTTAAGGTATCATCTGGCACCATACATATCAAAAATTGGTGGTAGATCCTGATTCAGAGGGGGTGTCAGATGGTGGTAGAGAATTTAATTCTAGACCTCCCTTAGTATCATGACCATCAAGTTTTAATGAATCTGTCAAGCTTAAAAAAGTTTGACTGGGTTTTACCAGTGGTATGATTAAAAAAAGTAATTGTTGATTACTAGTATTTTGTTGAATGTCAATTTGAACAATTATGAACACAAGAATAAGTTGGAGTTACAATTGTTCGTCTTCATTTTGTGACACAGGAAGGGTTATCATTTAGGTTTTAATTTGATGGCGGCCAAAATGTTTGAAAGTGGGATAGTGGTACATCAGGAAGGGTTATCATTAAGTTTTGATTTGATGGGAGGCAAAATGTTTGAAAGTTGGATAGTGGTAAATATAGAAGGGTGTAATCAGTCAAAATTTGAAAGTGGGTGATTTTATTCTGTCTACTTGATTTTTATTCTATGTCAGAGATAATGGCATTTCCTCCCATGATGATTTTTTATTTTAATTACTATAAATGTTTGTCATATCATCAAATCTTTGCATGAACAGCAGGGAAAACTTAATCATTTTTCAAGTGATCATAAATGAGCTTCAAATTGATCTTGATATTAATCTTTATCAATTGAAGTTGGTTTTTACCTTCAAGCCATGCATATGTGTGTAAAAGAAAGGTGTAATGATGTTTCTTTTTGAATATGACTATGACAGTATTAGTAAGGTCTCTAAGTCAATTATCTTTGTAAGATATGGCAACAAATAGCCCAATGTCTAATTATTTGAAAGGGAAACAAAAATACTTAGGAAAAGGTACATGTGCATCAATCATAATGATTTTTTAATATTTATTTGGTTTAGAGTTTCTGTAGATGTTGATTTTGTCTTCCTTTACAACTGAGGTTCAGACTTTTTATTTTGTAGCCATGATTGAAATAATTGGCAATGCTGATTTGTCAAAACTTCTACAACAATAAGCTAATTGTATCATTTTTAATGTTGAGATAATTGTTGGTAGTAGGAATGTTTACTACTAGCAGTTGTGAACAATAGATCTAGATAAATAAAAACATTGCACCTTTAAACTTCATTTGTGGGTTTATTCCTGACATATTAATTGTATTTTTATGGCATTGTATTAGAAATGAAAAAAAATAAAATTAGTTGATACACCCTGTAGTCAACAGGGTGGATATCACCCTTTGTAGAAACAAACTGACTTACCATAGTCAAGGTATTTTGCCTGCTAGTCAAAAACTATGCATCCATAGTAGGGTCACTTTGTATCAGAAAGTCAAAGTTTCCATGTGTATCTGGGTAAGCCCTGGTACAATTTTAATGGTCCCTTTTTGCTTACTTAATTACTAGTGATGCTTTTTTGAAAAGATTCTCTATGGTACAGTGCAGTCAGCAAGAAGGTAAAAATTCTGTACCATGGTACAGAAAAATGTCATTCAGGATGTTGCCAGTTGCCAAAAGAACAACATGGGAGAGAGGAAAGGAATTTAGACAAAATTTTGAAGCAAGACTCATCTTGAATGCAGTAGGGTTCAGCTATTCCATATATCATAATTCATTAAGATTTTGGACTCTGCAGTGAAGAAGCAACTTTTAAGCTCTGTGTTGAACCTTACTTTGCCAAAATTTCTCAAAACAATTCCTCAAAGAAAATGTCTAACTCCCAGTTCCACAACTGAACCAAGGAGCCAAGTATTGATTATTATGAGGTAGCTATTCTTGAAAGAACTCTCCAAGTTACCAAAATTCATATGGTGCACTGGGATTGGGATAAAGCTGGGTACTCGTTGAGGGCTACACCTTTGGTTTTGTGGATCTCAAACTCATGGTCAATCCACTGAACTAATATTTGCCAGTGCTGAAAAATCATATCTTCTCCAAAGTGATTGATTGTTGTGTTTGATTTGAGGTTGACGCACAATGGGTGTGAGGCTTAGGATACCAATGAGGGGAATGTTGCTGCTTTGCACAGCAGCAATGTCTTTCCCTTCAAGATTATTTGGACAATTACAACAACACCACCATTCATTGGTACTGATCTGTGCCCAACAATAGAGGATACCCTCATGATTCTAAATTCTTTGCTCCCATGTACAATCCTGTTAGTGTTGTTCTTGATGACAACATTAGCAAAAACACACTCGGCCCCTTGCGTAGCATGAAGAATATACCAGTGCACAAGGTTGATGTACTCACCAAGGAGAGAAATGGAAAGAAGCCTGATGCAACATGGGAGGGCTCTTCAGGACAAGGGACTATGTCAGGGACTATGACACAAAAATTGAAATTATGATAATGAGCCCCAAGAGTTGTTTGGCCATTTTTTGATGAAAAGAGAAATTATGAGGCAAGAAAATGGAAAGGAAACGAGAAAGGCACAGGTAAGGGGGGTACAGAGGAGGGGGGGAAGATGATGAAAGCTTCTTCAGATAAAGTGAATTTGGTTGATGGTGTCAACCTGGTGGGAGAAGATTTGAACACTTGAGATATAGTTTGTGGAGGATATATTGGTGGGAAGGGGTTGGATATGGAAGAAGATGTTGGTAGGGGAAAGGACACCATTCAAGTAATGGAGGTTGACTTTGAGTCTATGTTTTTGGGGGATAAAGGTTAGCTAGGATGTGACAAAACTTTCAACCCAATATATTTGCCTAAAATCCAGGCAAACTCATGCAAAGCATGTAAACAAAATTGCTGAAATTTTCATCAAAAATTTCTACCCTATCAGAAGTTATCCACACTCCACACATGAAGGTTAAAAATCCAACAAAAGAACACTTACTGATCAACCAAACATCCAATCTGCTGGTTTTGCAGCTTCTTTGGCTTGAACAGGAAAACAAAAATGAGTGCCCCCTTGCCATTTTGACAAAATCAAAGCATTCCAAAGTCGGCTCTTGAGATTTGGAATTTTTGGTCCAAATATTTGAGCTCACATGAACACATGATCACAAAATAGCCTCACAGTACCACACTAGGAGTTGCAAAACCTCTTGTTAGAATTGGTCTAAGACATTTGTCCCTAGTTTGCAACAAGGGTGCAAGGAAATTTTGGGACAACCCATTGTTACCATCAGATTAAAGTTTGACCAGTAAAAAGGATCAGCTGGTGCAGAATGGATGTCAAAAACAGACTATGTGCACGTAAGTTCCAAATGGAACAAAGCGTGTAAGTTCCAAATGGAACAAAAACAGCTTGTGGCAGCTGCTAGTAGTTTTTTTTGTGACACACTCCCCAATCACTGATATTTGGGAGGAATAATTAATGGGAGGGGGGAGTTATCAATTGTCTTTAAAATGTATGTTCACAAAGAATTTAAAATGCAGTTGACAAATATTTAGGTCATTAAATTCATCAACATCAAGTTTAAAACATTTTCAGGGTTTAGGTCTGCAGTAATGATTCATAGGATCCTCCACCAACTGGTTCAACTTGATATTTTTGTAGACGTGACCATTTTCATTTGTTCTCCATAGAAATATAACAACCATTCAGTAACTGACATTAGAACCACATCTTGTAGTGACCCAAGAGTAAAATTTAAATTGATACCACCAACCAAATGAATTGTTATCCCAGGATCCTTTGTAGTTCACTACTGACCCAACTAATGGACAGCCAAAAACAACTAGAGAATCTCTTGGCATGAATATCCCATGTGTTTTTACCAAGTGTCCATATTCATTCACCATAATTCTCATTTTCAAGTACAGTTTATGAACTTGCACATGAATCCAATTGCCAAAGCATCTTGCATGTCATTGGGGTAATAATAATAATAAAACGGAAATTTTTATGTACATTTAGTGGATCCCTATGGATGGTGGGTGTGAGCCCTTCCTAAATTGCACAACATGTCATTGGGGTAAAAACACACTGTATTTCTCAATGAATCCCATTACAAATTATGTGCCTTTTTGTGGTGAGATGTCTTGGTATCTAGTTGCTTGGTATACATGAGATGACATTTTTTAGTCCATCCATAAACATATCACAAAAGTCAATAAAAAGAGAGCTTTCTTTCAAGTACTGGATAATACTGTCAATTACTTCTCCTCTTTTCTTAATGACTTTCCTCATTATTTCCCTTGAGTACACAAAGTTCACGAGGCCCCTTGGCCCAAGCTACAACATTACCAAATTCATTGTATATCTTCCTTCTGAAA
>JALLOT010003428.1:0-11293 GCA_036939595.1 Thalassiosira livingstoniorum | reverse complement strand
TCTTCCGATCTTGAAGAATCTTGCTCATGCAACAACAGGAATAGACCCAAAGTTTGGCGTGGAAAATCACTTTCTGAATCAATGGATATGAATGAAGGTTGCTGGAAGATCTTGGCAGCAGGCAGCAGATAGAAGAAAAGTGAAAATCAACCATCAATAAAACAAAAAATAGGTAATGCTTACAAGTAAGTATGGTAGTACAATATAAAATATTATGCTACCATACAGCAATACCATAAGGTAGAGTACACCTTAGTATGGTACAATAGGTATGGTGATGCAATATTATGGTGTTAGATCCAACCATACTACTATTACTTACAGGGGAGTCCATCACCATCCCTAGAGGGCATCCAGTGTCCAGTGGTTTGATTCACAAGCTGAGTTGTGATTCATTGACAGATGATAGACAGCCCAAAACTGGGTCATCAAAAATAACCTTGTCCAGCTGTTCAGCACCATCCATCAATCTGATAGATGCTTATTTTTTTAGTGAATGATTAATTTGAATAGTTGTATACTTACAAAAAAAGACCCAGGCTTACTGGCCCATGCTTTTGAACAGCTCTTATAATTTCCCTCAATAATGACAAGGGAAGGTTCAAAATGATGAGGAAAAGCAGAAGTTTGAAACTCTAAACTCAATCAATTTGATGAGTTAGCATTTTTGCCTCAAACATCTAAAATTGAATGTAACTATTAACCAGAAAATGCTAATTGCTAGCTAGATTAGATCTCATTTAATCTATTTTTTAGTTTTTAGATATTCTTGCTTGGAACAGTTGACAGCAACAAAACTTGTTCCATCTATGGCTCTACCATGGAGATGACAATGAGAATCCACTTTCTCCAAAGGCATATTCCATGGGCAATGATATCAAAAAATTGCTGTGATGAGTAGCTTCAGAAGGTGGAGGGAAAGTGCCATGGTCAATACTGAATGCTGACGTCAACTGAACCAACAAAATAATGGTACTACATGGCATAGTAGTACCATATTGCACTATGGTATTTATTATCTCTTTATTGTATATGTATGTACTTAGAGGTCTTGTTTTGTTCTTTTATTTCACCCACACCCAGTCTCATCAAATTGTGGGACAACTCCATCCAGTTGACATCTCAAACACTGGTTGCTAGACAATTTGAGCCTTCCATGCACATCACGAAAAAGGGCCAGGAATCTGTATGAAAAAAATCACTTGATTGTTCACTGGACACCCCTAGTTGCTCCTTTTTTATAGACTTCAATGTTAGTAGTTTAATTTTTGTTAAATTTTTTGTCAGTAATTTGCCACTTTTTCTGAAAAAGAAAAAACTTGTGTCCTGACCTTCTCCAACCAAGAATGAAATAATGAGAATCCTCAGGATGACTTCATATACAGGAGTAATATCACTTATGTTGACAATTGAAATCAAGATTGCAAGGTAGGAGACTACCTCTGCTGATGAGAGAATACATAAAAGATGGACATGACATGATTGCAATATTGTGTGTGAATGATAATACTGTAAAGTAAAATAGATATTATTTTGTAGTACCTAATCACAAAAAATGATAATATCAACCTCCTTTTCACAAAGTTCAACACTTTTGCCAATATATAAAGTGTAAATATTATGTAAAACAATAATATTGTAGGTACCTGTACTGTGTTGAACTGTGAAAAAAGAGAACAGTATTGTGTTTCAAATTTTGTCATGGACACTCAGGGATAATTGGCAATTCATTGTAGAAGTAAGTACTTAGGTTGATATCATAGTCAAGCTGGTGTTGGTGTTGCTGTTGGTTCATGGAAAGAATTATCCAAATGTTGAGTTGATTTCTCTTGATGACACAAAATAACCATCCAAATCAAAACTATTCAGAAAGGAAGTGCACTTGGCGGTTGTAGTTTGGCAGTTATTTGTTAGATACAAATTAAAATATGGTACTTTCTTTGACATGAAAAATACCTTTTTGAGACTCTTAAGGCTACCAACAATGTGTCAAAATTAAAAATTATAGAATTTTGAATTTTGAATTTTTAAGACATGTAAGTGATTTCTGAAAATATTAAAAATGAAACATTTTTATTTTGTACCAGTAAAAAATTTTGGATTGAAGTTTCCAGGGAAAACATGTCAGTCATGGCTTTGTGTAACTTTTTGTGTGTTGAATATTTTCTAAAACTGGATTCTGATGGTGCAGAACCAAATGATTTCATTGACCAATGGATGTTACTTTAAAGTCAAAATATATTTAAAAAAAGTATTCTTTTAAGAAGGTACTCATCTGTCCTGTTGAACCAGGTATATTACTGTTTTTGACTCACATCACTCAAAAATCCCTTGAGTCTTTTTGTTGAATCTTGTGTTTCAATTTTATATTAATATCAATGTGTTTGATGCTGTTCACACCTCTTAAATGAATTTGTTTATAAATCTAGATTGTAAAGGATTATTCCTTTTGTGAAAAGTTAAATTTGGATGTAGTTATAAATAATTTTGAACAAAAAATGAAGCTTTGTTGAGCCTAACAGCAATAAACCAAAGATTGTGATATGTGACATATCAAATAAGAAGAAAAAAGTTTCTTGAATGGATAAAATTCTGTACTTTTTGACATTCTTGATTGTAAATATATTCATTCAATTATTGCATTAGACATGTATTTATTCAAAGGAATCTTTTAAATATGTACATTGATCCATGTGACATACAAATCTTCTTGATACAAATTTGATAATACTGAAAAATGATTTATATAATTTTAATTTATGCCCCAAGATCAATAACAAACCAAGGTCTTAAATTAATATATTCCTCTAGTTTCATTTATGACAGTTCTTCATATAAACTCATGATGAAATGTGGTTTCCCATTAATAAAAGTATATTTGTTTTACTTTATATTATATTATATTTAAAAGAAGGTTTAATTTTTATTCTTTGAAAAATTGAATTGATGCATTTCAATAATGTTGAAAGTAGCTCCTACAAAAATGGTCAATTATCACATCATAGATTTTTGACAAGTAATATTAGGGGCTTTTCAGTCTAATATCATGTCAGTATTCAAGAAAGATCGACTACATCATACTATTATTACATTCAACAACTTAATCAAAAACCTTTAAATTACATCATTCTGGATAAAAAAGGCAATGTTTATACTACAAAAGAATTTTTTCTTTTTGAGCTTTGATTGGTCAAATTTTTCTGAATGTAGTTTCAAGTGAATATTAAAAACTGCTGTGTGAACTACAGCTGTATTTAACCCCATGACCAAGTTTTTTAATACATAACAGAAATGAATTAGGATGAAGAAAAAAATAGTAACTAAGTACATCTACAAAGATGAGTGTTGGTTAGATGAATGCATCATTAAGACAGTATCCATAGTTGGATTTGATTTAAATTTTTGATTTTATTTTTTCTACCCTATTCTACAAACACCAAGAGAAACAATGATTGGTATTTTTATCATCAATGACCAATAGATTATGATGGTATTCTGAATCCTATTCTAGTTGTCCCAGTTGTAAGAACACCAACATGTGTGTGTGAGCATTTCCTCTCAGTCACAGTCACAATGAAAAAAATTCAGAAGTAATTGAGCCTAGCATTTCTTTTATAGATCCTAACATTAAGTGTTGTCCACAAAAATCTTCAGAGACTTGTACAGCCTCCTACAACAACTTTGGATATCATATACCTATCATAATGTATTTATTACCATTCCAAAAGTTTAAAATACTTAAAATGAGTTTGATGGTGATACAACAAAGTATTTTCCATCATAAGAGCTTATAAATGGTAATATAAATACCAATACATGATCTGTCATTTTTAAACAATGTTTTTGAGGTCTGTTTTGTTTTTTATTCAAGATTTTAGTATTACAGAATTAAATTGTTGGTATTGAATTACATTTTTGAATTTTTTGTAAGCTTTTAAAACCATGTTATTAAGTATATTTTATTCTTTTTTGCCCTTATTTTTTATTCAAAATAAACATAGGTAAATTTTTTTGGTACCCTTAAGTTTGGATAAATTATCAGGAGACAGATGTACCTAGAAATCATAATATTGAGAAATAATTTTTGACATGCTGATAGTTAGGTGTTAGGTTCATAAGTAGGACAAGTACTATTAGAATTATTATTAAAGTACTGTATCAGTAGTATTGTAGTAGACATTCATACAAAAGCAAGGACACAACAACAACAGACAGCACACATTTAAAACAAAGCACCACCCACCTACCTGCCACTGACCATGATACCATAATTTTTGAAGCAGAAGAATGAGAATATAATAATGACACCACCATTTGCTTCTAACAACTGCCTTCACTGACATCCGTGGCTGACTGCAACCAAATTTAATTAGTTCAACAAACATCTACCAGGCAATGTGTCCATCAGTAATTCTGTTAAACATCATAAAACTAGTGTCCATTAATTCAATATAGGTAGCATTGTAGAAATATATGAGGTTTGTGAGGGAGTCATTGCTTGTTTTTTAATGAGCCTGGTCTGTCTAAAACTTTTTTTCCTGTCCAATTTGCTATCATGTAAACTCATTGAAGACACTGTCATACCAATAATTGCAATGTCAGCCTCTGTAAACAATCTGACTTAATGAAGCTGAAATATTCAAGTTGGGTTTGTTTTATAATTTTTTTCTTCACTTGGTTATCCAAAATAACCACATCAGTAACTAGCTTTTTGACTATTTTTGAACTTTTTATCACTCAAGTTCAATCATTCACAACAAACACAAAATTCCATGATTTCTAGAATTTCTTCTCATTTTTCTCTGGTTTCTGTTGGAAATTTTCAATGACAATTACTCATCCATTGTAAAGTTACCATTGTCTGATTGATTCATACTATTAATATATAAACTAAATAGAATAATTCTTTAAAAAGTTAGGATAATCTGATATAACTACCATTACCTGGTCTAATATCTAGGCTACATAGGTAACATATCCAGCCTAGAGAGGGGTTATTATGGTAGTGGTCAAAACCAATAATTGGAACTGATTGACAATCTTCTTGCATGTGCTTTGTTTATTATTATCTTTCTGGTAATAAATTTTCACATGCCCAATATTTTGCAAAACCAGATGGTCATTGTTTCTTGATGGAACAAGAAATTGTAAAACAATATAAAAATCTGTAGATGGGTTTCTGATGAAGACCATTGTCAGCTTAATCTAAATCAGATAGTTCTAAATGATTTTACAGTGCCCCAAATCAGAGATTTCTGTGTATTATCTTTTCAGTGCAAGCTTAGTTTCTGAGTATTTTTAATGATTTTTTGTAGCTTATGCATGATTTCTGTGGAACAGTACTTTCCAAAAAGTATAGATGTGGAGAGAGGAGCATGATTTAGGATGAGACTATAAGCATTGATACAAAATTGAAGTACATGGGTCTGGGAAATATTTAATATTTTCAATTATTTCTGTGTGGGAAAACATGTTCTTTAATTTTTTTATTTTCTCAAAACCAAATAATGGTGATGTTGATTGGAAGATAAAGCTTTCAAAAAGGGGAGAAATTGGATATTTTTTGCTACAATTGGCCCTCAAAGGACAATACTAATGTTCTTAGTAAAACAATATTCACAACCTTGTTGCAATGAGCATGCTGCACTATCCTTTATTTGACTAGTAATATCTGTCTGTGGGATGAAATATTTTGAGCATTTTTCAGCATATTCTTTGCTGTTGCTGCCAATTCTCACGACAATGGTTCCACCATCTCTACCATAATGAAATATATTTTGCTGCTGTCCAACTTTCCATCATGTAGTAGAAATTATACAATTGCTGAATAGAAATAGGCTTTTGTTGTATTGATCATCTGAGACTCTTCTTGTCTTTGAATATATTGATTATTTGTTGTAGTTGTTTCTTTCAATACTGCTGCAGTTATTTCTTGGCAGGAAAATCACTCAACTGCATCAGAACCCTTCATGTAACTGTTTCCCCTCTCCAACAGGAATAACTAATCTATTTGTCTTCCTAAATTTTTTTGTTTCAACTGCATCCAATGACCATCATGACTTAAGATTTCAAAGTCTTTGGCTTCATCTTTCTGTATGGTAATAAACTGAAAGCTTTGGGATTAGGTTTCTGATACTCTGAGTCACTTTTCAAAACTTTATGATGGGTAATTCTAACAGGGGGTGAAGATTAAAAAGGAGACAATATTTTCAAAAATAATAAAATAAAATCATATTAGTTACATGTTCAATTTTTTGCTGGTGAAAGAAAAAATAGAGACAGTGCTGTTTGTGATAATCAATGTTGAAAGTCTTGATTTCAATAATCTAGAAAATTCACCATTTCAAATTTAAAAATCATGACAAAAATTAGATATCAGTCAAATATCATATAGAATACAAGCCTTCAAGCAACATGCTGTCTTCCACAATATCTGTGGATGGGATTATGATAGTGCTGGATGTTGTATTTCAATATTCAGAAACCATTGGTTGTAGCTGCTCATGTTTAATTTTAGTAAATAGTATTGTTAGGAAAAATATGAAATTCAAAAAATAGATTGGGGAGGATTTTGTAAAAGTGGCTATTTTTTGACAATGGCTTGAGGATTTTGTTTGGTTGTGAGATCATGGGAGATGTAGGACATTGTCTTTTCAATTGCACGTTCTGGACAACATTTTAAGCCATACTTTATTTCTTCATTGATTGCTTCTGGAATGTTTTTGCAATAAAAAATTTAAACTTGTCATCATTTATTGACTATTTCTGAGGAAAAAAGAAAGAAAATGTCATGACAGAATGATTGGAATAAGAAAGAGAATGCACCACAACTGTGAAACTTCCTTCCAATTTTGATATTTACAAATGTGGTTAATTTAAAAAGATTTATTTTTTGTAGTTTTGTGAGTAAAACTTGATTTTGAATAAATATGTTTTGTGTTTTGAAATGCATGTGAGCTCACAGCTGGATAATTGGTTTCGGGCATCCAACTATCATTTTTTTCTGTTAAAAACGCTGTTGGGAGTACTTGGTCATTTTGAGGCCTCAAACCGCTCCGTGGTTCTCCTTTCATATATTCAATTCAACATCAACTATGACAATATCATCCTCCCTTGTTTCACAAAAAATCAAAATAATGCTTGCTTGAAATGGCTTTGAAATGAGCGTCAATAATTAAAGAGAGGTCTGCATCACTGTGCTTCACTGTGCATCACTATGCATGTGACCCTTCTACTTTTTTGAGTTCCCTGGCCAGTTCCTGGCTTAAGTAGTATTGCCCATGTCCTGACCAGAGAAATCGATCAGGGGCTTGAAGGGTAGGATGTTACCATACCATGTATACCAGACATAATGATTACTATGATTCTGATGACAGAAAATGATTTGTACGTGAAAAAGTCTAAAAGAGATCCTGAGACAGTACCACAGTATGATATCATCCTTCCTTTAACGAGCGAAAGCTTCACAACTCACAACTCCACGAACCTCGCAATCCTGCACAGCAATCACTACTCCTATTATTTTTTATTTTCTTTCCTCTTTGCACTAAAATTATTGTTTGTCTCGCTATCTCTCTAATAAAGTAAGTATGGTACAATACTTCTTACGTACTTAAGTATTATTTGTAAATAGTAGGAGTACTCGTAGGTAAGTACTTAGGTCGGTCCGCATTATTTCAAAAAACCTGAGGCTGGGTTTTGCACTTGGCTCCTTGAATTCTGGATAATAGCTAGCTTAGAACCCCTCCTAAGTTTTTTCAGAATTGAAGGGCATCCGGGGGACGTTTCTTTTCAGAAATTTGATAGACAGTACAAAGTGAAGAATGGTAAGGTATGTTACATTCTACAGCATATTTTATGAAAAACTCTCAAAAAATGAACAGTAAAAATTATATTTTCATGTTAGGTACAAATTATGAGAGTCTTTCTCACATAGACCAATCCAAATGGACCAGCTAAATGTACTTTGAAATTTCTTTTTCATTATTATATTTTCATATTACCAAAAAATGTAATTTTCTGCAATCTATATTTCTAGATCAAAAATTCTTCAACAAAATTATTTAAAAATATGTCCTTATTCTCAATATGCTGGTCAAATTATTGTTTGATTAGAACTCTCATGTTAAGTTTGCCTCCCAAGCAGCCATGTTTGAATTTTGAATGCAATTTTTATGTCCTATAACCAGTTCCTAATAGTAAAAACAAAATGATGTCATTTTTTTGTTGTAATGAGCGCATAAAATACAAGGCACTATTTGAAGTTTCAATCTTACAATTAAAATGCTCCTTTTCTTTGCTGAAAAAATGATAATACATTGATCATTTTCATTTCAATTTCCCCTGTCCCTTCTCATTTAATAGTAAGTCTTGGAACCTGTAAATCTTTAAGTGAAATTCAATGACATTGTTAGATTGCATAGATGTGAATGATTTCATTGAAAAAACTAAGCTTAGTAAAACAGTCTAAGAATTTTTTAGAAAAAAGACAATTTAGAATATCTTATGTGATAGACATTAATTGAAGATGAGAGAATTGATGAGTCTTAATTACAGTAAACTTTGCTATCAGTGATGAAAATTTTTTATTGAGTTTTAACTATAAAAATCTTATGTGCTTTCCATCAGAGAGCTCCTTACAATATAATATTCATATAACTACTGTGATATGAAATTCTGTCAGACAGAAAAATTTCTAAATAAATATTGTGCACTTAAAAATTCAGTTCAATCAATAACAATTGTCTTGGTTTCATCCATTGATTAAAATGTTATTTAGTAATCAATTGCAAAATAATAATCTGTAATCAATTAATATTTAATATCAAACCATGTTAATATTTTACATATATTGTCATTGAAAGTTCATTGATATATATTCAGATGGCTTTTTTGCAAATGAATTATATTTTGAAAAAAGAATATTTTTATGTTTGTTTTTCAAAAAACTTTTTCAACTAAATATTAAGATATGTGTGTATACTAAACACAAAAATAATAAATATTATCTGTGATCTCATTTGATTATTTAATGATTTTGTCAACTTCAAAGGGAATGTTCTTTATAATTTTTGTTTGTAAAGTTCTTACTTTCTATGGGATCATATACTTGCAACAGAGCCAATCAACCAATGAAATCTAGAAATTCAACCTTATCTCCACTTTTAATTTGAAATTAATAATTTTATATAGCTTGGTTTATGGTCAATCAATGATATTTGATATTTGTAGATCAAAATATTAGTGTTGTGATTGTAGGCTAATGAAGAAATTTCAGTAACTTGTGTCCTTCAGTTTATTTGTGCTTGGGTATAGTTGTGAAATAGAGACTATTTCATTATTCATGAGTTGAAATGATACTACCTTGAACTAATACTTGTAATTTCAGATTATTATATCCCCTTTTAGAAATAATAATATACTAATGGTTTTATTGTCATGAGGATGGACATAAGGTGGTATTCAATATTGTCTTATATTATGTACATTTGTAGAACTTTATGAGGAGAATAAATCTACATCAAAGTTATGCTGTATAATTGTAACATTAAATAACAACATAAAGATCTTAATATCCATGAAATAAGTTACAGCTTCATCTGAAATAACTTCTATTAAAAATGGTGCATTAACTTCTTTGTAAAATAAACCAAAAAATATTCCAATCTAATTAACTTTTAATAGCATTGTCTCAAACAATATGTTGAACGTGCTGCTTTTAATCAATAAAAAAGAGATATTCTATCTATTAGTGATATATTTGATGGAATAAATCAAAACAGTATC
Organism: Thalassiosira livingstoniorum; assembly: GCA_036939595.1. Taxonomy (NCBI): domain Eukaryota; phylum Bacillariophyta; class Thalassiosirophyceae; order Thalassiosirales; family Thalassiosiraceae; genus Thalassiosira; species Thalassiosira livingstoniorum. Next base: position 1,507 of record JALLOT010003428.1, on the reverse strand, counting down.
AATAAAGTTGCATAACTAATTGTAATTATTACAACTATCTTATATTTTTTGCAATTTGTGTAAAACATTATGCATGAATAGGTACATATTAGTATATTTTTGGTGATAAGTGTTTTGAAACCTGATTCTATACCTATTGAAAGCACAGTTTCAAGACAAATAATGGGATGGTTGGCAATGCTTAAATGTGTCTACTATACTATTGATCAAATTTTAGAGTAGAACCACAGACTTTTTTCTGAATGATACTTTTTACTCTGTAATTGAATAATTATTGCCTTTATCATAGTTCAAGTCACTGCATCCAAACATTTTGGACTACTCACCTCAAATACTAATCCAAAAACAGGTGTCTAATAGAGTAAACATGGTTTCATACAAAGATTGGACATAGAGGATATTTTTTTAGTGTTTTGTGTCAAAGCAACAAAAATGCTTTTACAAATATTTTAATGCACACTGAGAACACTCCATTTGTCCATAATCACATGAAAATAGAAAGCAGAAAGAAATTCTAATTTATACAATCTTCAAAAACAAATAAAAATCATTTTTCATAATGATATTTTCTCTATCTGTTTGTTATTGACAACATTTTTTAACCCTGTGCTGATTGGGATAAACATAAGAAAGTGTTTCTTATGAGTGATTGTTGAGTGTTGAGTCTTGTCACTGATAATATTGTTCCATGAATGAAGTATTCTTTCAATGAATATTTTGATGTACGCTTTGATTCATGAAGGTTGATATCTTATGCTTTGCTGTTAAAATTTTGTACTTATCCACTGCTTTCTTGCTAGAATTATCTTCTGGTTTATCTTTTGTCCTTAACATAACCTCCGTATGGGAAAATCCCAATAAATAGGCATATGCTAAAGCAAAAAACAACATTTCTTTACTCAAAGAAGATTGAATATTTATTGCCAAATCAAATAAGATATCCAATTCCAGTTGTCCATCTGTTTTTAAAATGATTCAGAGCAAAATCAATCAAATCTGGGAAATTGGTTGTAATGTAAGATTATCTGTAAGAAGACTCATTGGCAAGCAGGATCACTGAATCTTACTGTTTGAGATAACAAGAACAAAATTTATTACTTGGTTGAAAATATCTCTGTTAATTTGACTGAAACTAGCCAAATTATTCTTCAGTTTTGGAATGATATGACTGATTGGCAATAATTTTCACCATTCACTAATTGTGAAGTGTAAAGCCAACATATTGTTTGGAATTGGTTTTGTCTATCTAAGTTTTTACTTTAAAAATAATGCCTAACAAATGGCCTTTCCATGTATTATGAAATTGGAAATGCTGTAAAATTCCTTAGTAATTATTTAACTTGGAAAACACTTTCACTACTGTGATTATACTGTACTTTTGAACAAACATTATTACTTGTGATGGGAAAATGTCCTTTTTTGAGTACTCAAGTATTTACCATGCATGAGTACCAATATCAATATCAACTTAGAAAATTACACTAGAAAAACTAGGCAGAGCATAACT
>JALLOT010003427.1:0-11294 GCA_036939595.1 Thalassiosira livingstoniorum | reverse complement strand
TGACTGAAGAAGTGTTAAAATTGGTACTAGCCCGTCTCATTTTACTTAACTTCTTAACAAAGATACTCATATGCTCATATTCATCAAAGTTTGGCTTCAAAACTCATCAAATTTATTAAGGATTCGCCTCATACAAAGAAGACTTCAGGCAGCTTCAATCATCCCCTTTGCCAGACTCTTCAGTTGTGAAGGATACAAAAGATGAAAAATGATAACTGTAAAGACAGATGATATTGAAATAAAAATATGACAGATTTCTTAATATGAACATTATTTACCTTCCACATGATGTGCCACACTATTGGAAAATGTTAGACTCAAAGAAGCCTAACAACAACAACTTTAACTTTAAAGATTCTAAACTTCTTTCAATGATACAACCCATGTAATAAGATGCGTTGTTGTTTGCATGAAATCTATAAAGATCACTTGAATTATTTTCCACCCTTGCTGTTTTTATGTAGTGGGAAATGATATTTTATCTATTCTCAGATCCATGTTGTTGCTTTATTTGATATTAGAACTAGATGCTGTTTGAAGGAGTTGCCACCACTACAGCAGTCCCATAGTATATGTTGTGCAGTTAGCCATGGCAGGAAAATGTCATCCAATTTTCCCTTTCAAATAAATGTTCTTACAAATCAAGTAGACAGCAAAGGCCTATTGGTGAGAAACAAACTGGTACAACTCAATTTGAAGGTGTGACAGTGGGGAGTTTTCACTACTTTATTTAGCGCAGATATGTAGTGTGGTAAGTATCACTGCCATTATCACCTTGAGCATTCTTTGATATTGTCACCCCATTTGAAGAATATCTTGTGCATATTGAAAATAAAGAAATAGAGATGCACAATGTAAACCACTAGTCCAAAATTGGGATAGTAATGAGTCATGCTCAAATTGGAGCAACATTTTTTGTAGTTGGGCTACAAGCTACAAGATACCACACATACTTCCATCATTTGAGTTTCACTTACAAGATATTTAGTTACATTCTTCATGCATTCAGCTTCTCCAGAAGTTGGATTTGCTACATCCACATCAACTATAAGACAAATTGATTTGGAATGGGATTTTTAAGTAGTTGTACCAAATAAAGAACTGGTCCTGCATGGAATACTTACTTGGAATAGACTTGTAATTTAGCTCAGACATCCATTAGAATTACATTGAAAAATGGTCAACTTCAACAGTGATCATGGCTTCTCCAAAAGTCATGCTCATTTTATCCATATAAATTATGAGAAAATTTAGACAGGATTTGGATGTAGCTGTACCAAATAAAGAAATCATCCAAATACACTTATAAGCTTACAAAGATGTTCTTGATCCTTATTCATTTATTGATGAACAGACAAAGTTAAAAATTTTGAAATCATTTGCCATTGAACAAAATTAGAACAACAAAAAATAAGTGAAAAGTTTGAAGGTTGAAAAGGAAATGGAAAAACTCCATGGCAAGCACAAAAATACAATAACTAAGTGTCATGGTTTTCTTGAAATTCTCCTGAGATGCAAAATAGGCCGAAGACCTATTCCAAAACAAAATCCCAGGGTTATTGATGTTACAAAGGCTAATGTCAATGTTATGGTCTAGAGTCAGTTTGTAAGTTCTACTGTTTTTGGAGACATTTTGTGTATTTCTTTACAGTCTTTCTTGTTTAATCATGCATTTTGATAAAATGATGTTGACTGCTGCATTCTCTTTTGTAGATTATTTTGTAACTTTGTTAGTGGATTCATCTATATCTATATCTTCTTTTCATATCCAACTTGAGTTTTCTTTCAGATTCTCATCAGATTCGCATTCACAGTCTCTTTCATACATAGTTTTCCATGTTTGTCTATGTGTCAGTGATTTTGTTACATAGATTATGTTGTATCCTTTTTTGGTGTCATGATAACTCAAAATTGCCTTCTGGTAACCCAATATTTGACATCTAACTGGTAAAAACTAATGGAAGCTACAGTTAAAGTATGATTGGTGATAACAACATTTTAGAGCTTTCCCACAGCTTCTATTTGGTATGTTTATGGTCACTATTGGCTATGTTTTTGCTTTGTTTTGCTAATTTTACTGCTAGGCCTACTATGGGGTCAGGCACCCTACCTTTTTGGCTGATGTTGGCAATTTCAACCAATGTCCTCCCCATCAAAAGCAACGCCCCTCAAAAGATAAGGATATTGATCCCACTAATAGGACAAAGTATCCATATCTTTGTAGCCATTTTCATCAGTTATGGCCTTGGAGCTACCAACTTCATCCACTGTTCTTGGAAGAGAAGTCAAGATTTGTTGACAATGGTTGGTGGTAGCTGTCAAGGTTGGTATTGGTGCCACTGCAGCAATTCAAGCATTTTTACCCATGATGATGTCCAATCAACACTGATGTCACTAGTTTAAATATCATTAATTTGAAAGTAAAATATTAACAATACTATGTTCATAATTAGCTAGATTTGTTGCTCATCAAAAGCATCAATGACAGCAATGCCTGGGAGCTAATGATGGTGTGTTCTAATTTGCCACCAGCACCAGTGACAGATGAAATGACCAAAGTTCCCATTGGCTTAACCTTTTGAATCTGGAATGGAAGATACTGTGCATTTTTCAATTATACTGTGTATCATTAGTGACAATGGTCTGTACTGATTCAGTAGAAATTGGTTCCATAGTGAATCATTTTTGAAAAATGTCTATTAAAAGGGTTACATGTTAACAGTACCTCATTCATGATGTTATCATTATTTTTATTTAAGTTTGTATTGAATTTGTGACAAGATAAAATAATTGCCATGAAAATATTGTTTGTATATACATGCTTGGAAACTTTGAAAATTGGTAGCCTATTTTTATCATATTGGGCATAATTTTGATTTACAAAAACACTTGTTGACATCAAAAAGGTACAAACATTAAAAATTGCTGACACCATAAAGGTACAATAACTCTTGTTTATATGGAAATTAGTACATTGATACTTTCATTAAATATCATTTTTTGTGCAAAATCACAGGTTCATGGCCCCAGTCAGCCAGGGTTTTCAGCATACCCCCTTTCAATCATAATGGACAATATTTGGTATTAAGTGATTATTTGGTGGTTTTCTAGCTTACTGTAGGATTATTTCAACCAAAAAAGTACCAATAAGGTACCACCTTTACATGGCTTGTAGATGTAAGTATGTAGGGATGCATGTACTATTTTTGTTTTCAATGTACTAATCATGAATATGAAGCAACGACACACTTTTGGTTTACTAGAGAATACACAGGAGAGTTCAACACATGATATTGGTGTGTGATGACTGTATTTGTACTAAGGTAGGTTCTTTTGTAGGTCCTGGTGTACTTCAGGGTTTCTCTATCCAAAAAGTACCAATAACATCATTTTCACAAATTTTTAATATAGGTAGGAATGCACATGCTAATGTTGATTCTCCAAATGTGATGATCAAGAATAAAATGCAGCTTTATATTTCCTCATTTGTTTGATAGACGCACATGTGGGATCAGCAGATTTTCTACAAAAACACACATATTTGATCCATAAAACCACAAAAAAGTGGTCTGACCTGAATATGTTATCTACAATTTCCTGAAACACCAAACTTGTACATTTCATCCCCCTAAACTAGTATTTGTATCAAAATCCTACATTTGGCCTTCTTTTTGATTTTTTGTGTTGGACTTTTGTTTTTTGTATAATTGTTTTCAAGATTGTTGTTTATGGCATTTCTAGATCATTTGGTGGATTCTTTTAAAGGTTATTTGGTAGTACTTTGGTAGATTTTCCAGTAGGTTATAGAGTCGTGGTTTATTTAATTTACTAACATCATTCTGTACTGTGTGATACGGCAGGTTCTTTAGGACCCTAAGTACTGGTGAAAAGTAGCCTTTCTTATGAAAAAGAGCCTACACATTGATACTCTCATCTTAAAAGGAGCCTACACATGAATTTAAAAAAGATCCCCAAATTTTAGGCTTCTTTTCAGTTTGCATCAAAAGTTGCCTCTCCGAGTGATGCGGGTAAGAGACTATGTCACAATCCCACATTAGTCTACCTTAGTAAAGGAGCCTTTTTCAAAATACCAAAGTAAAGGAGCTGACAAATTTGGATATGGGTATAAAAAGAGCCTACATTGAATTTTAAAAACAAGCCAGACTCCTTTTCACCAATACTTGGGGTAATTTCTTTAGTATGTTATTTGCTCCTTCATGATTTTTAAAATAGACTCTATTGTAGAGCCAATTTTTAAGATCCTTCTATGAACTCTTTTGTAGATTATTATAAGCTGTTTTATGTACCAATATATTCTTTTTTAGGTTCTTTTGTAGGTTCTTGTGTGTTATTTTGTAGCTTATTGTATAGTTTCTTCTTTTGTAGTTTCTTTTGTAGGTTCTTTTATAGGTTCTTTTGTATGTTATTTTTTATGTTCTCTTGTAGGTTCTTTTGTAGTTGTAGTTGTAGGTTCTTTTGTGGGTTCTTTTGTAGATTCTTTTGTAGGATTTTTGTAGTTTATTTTGTAGGTTTTGTAGGTTCTTTTGTGTGTTCTTTTGTGTGTTCCTTTGTGTGTTCTTTTGTATGTTCTTTTATATGTTTTTTTGTAGGTTCTTTAGTAGGTTCTTTAGTAGGTTCTTTAGTAGGTTCTTTAGTAGGTTCTTTTGTAGGTTCTTTTGTAGGTTCTTTTGTGAGTTCTTTTGTGAGTTCTTTTGTAGTTTTTTTGTATGTTCTTTTGTAGGTTCTTCTGTAAGTTCTTCTGTCAGTACAATTGTTTTTGTTAATACTTCTCTATTTTTTTGAAGGATCTTTCATAGTTTTTTGTAGGATCTTTTGTAGGTTTGTATAAGATATCAAAAACTTAAAAGGAGAGAAGAAGGACTTGATGAAATTTGGGAAGATTAACTTGTTCAGTCATTGTAGCAGCAACTGAGGATACATATGACTGATGTCTCTGGGCTTTGGGTTGATTGGTTAAGTATTATTCTTAAAACACTCACACTGACTCATAGTCTCTCTGAGGAGAGGTTGTTCCTGAGTTAAAGGTGGAGGTATGAGACAGAACTCATGAGTTTGAGTTTGAACTGATTCAGAAGAAAAAGACAGATAAAAAACCTAGAAGTTTCATGAAAGTACCAATTGTAGAGCATTGATCAAGTCATTTCAGGTAGAAGAGGGAGAAACATTACCAATATTCAGGCATCACGAGTGATTTTGTTGGAGTTTTCATGAGTACAGTGTTAACTATTGATCTGCTGCACACATTTGGAAATGGACTAAGTTTGTATTTGAATGAAGTTTGTGAGTATTGTAGAAAACAATTACAATCAAAACAAAAGCATCATTTTTTACTATGATAACTTCACCAGAGGCTTGCTGTCATTCCCAAGGATCAAAGTTGTAGTACTAATGCCAAGAAACTCATGCAGGAATTGAATTACTGGTCATAGTTGTAATGACTGGTACAGGGAGAATCGAATTTTTGCTACTGGTATTTTTCTTCTATTTCACAATAATGGGGAGGAGAATTTTTGATGTCAGACTAGAGTTTCTCTCTTGAGGGCATGAAGAAATACTGAAGCTTTTTCTTTTGTCTTTGAATACTTTATTTTCAATGGCATTAAATAGGATCAGTTGGATAATTTGAAAGAGTTCTTCTAAACTTGTCAGATTGATCCAAAAAAGGCTGTGACAAACTGCAAAAGGGAATTTTTCAAACCCAATGATCCTTGATCACAATTTGAGTGTTGTAAGATATATAAATGATGAAGAATGCAAAAACTATCATGCAAAAATAATGATTTGTACTCCAGTCATCAATCAATGTATTTTTGTAACAAGGCACATAGTAATTACTGTAGCAGTTTGTTAAGTTCTTAAATAAAGTAGCAAAATTATAAGGATTTAAGATTTTGTCTTAAAACTCTGATAAATATTTGAAAACGTGTACAGGGTTTTCATAATATTTTCAATAAAATATGTGATAATTCCAAAAATTGAATGAAAACTTATGATTAAACTGGGAGAATATTATTTTTGTATGCATAGTAAAAACTTAAGTGTTGCTTTGTAGTAATGAAGGGTATTACTAATTACTTGCATATTTTGAACCATGATCAAAGTGACATTTTGTTATACCAATGCAAGAAAAAAAGAGATTAATCACAAAATATTGTTGCTGTCTACAATGAATATTATCAATGGGTGAGTACGCAACATTATGTGAAAATAAATCACAATTACAGCTACTATCAAAATTACCTTTAGCACTCCTCTTCTACCAAAATTGTCACTACAACTCACACTACAATTTTTGATGAAATAAAAACTGCAATAAGCAGAATTAATGTTTAAATTCTTTTTGACAATAGATTCCAAAATAACATTTAATATTGCATACTGTAATTGTCAAAATAGAACATTCTGGTACTGTCATTGTTGATGTACTGAAATTTTACCTCCCAGCTTCAAACTTTTGTCATTACCCAAATGATTTTGCTGTTTCACAAAAAAATTTGGATAAATCCAATATATTGATTGTGATATTTGGTATTTATTCCTCTGTTAACTGCAGGATCAACTGTATTGGTAACTACAAACAATATACCCTGTGTTTTGCAAGGGAAACACTAATCTCCCACTTAAAATATTTGTTATTTAACATAGTTTACCAAAATTAGTGTTATTTTCCTTGAAACAGAAATACCATTAATGATACTTGGCAGCATGTCATATTACATTGGAGAAGGGGGCTTTGGTAAATGGTGGAGGTGATAGAGAAAGACTTTGCAAATATTTTTCATCATTTTTTTCAAATTAGGACCAAAGTCACCCTCCATCAAAAAGTATTTCTCAAGGTCAAAATGTGATAGTTGAAATATTCAAAAAAATATACAGATTCTGATTGTGCAGAAAATGTTTTGGTGAAAAGGAGAGATCAATATCTAAATTTGTCTTTAAAAATAAGGAGCAAATATATAGGAAAGGAGTGGCTCATTTGTTATTCAAAAAGATATTTTGAAACAATATGCAAAAACAAAGCAAATGAATTTCTTATAAAAAGCAATGAATGCAGAAAATCTCCAACCGTGACCATTTTTTTCAAGAAGACAATGCAAATAATGAGGAAACACTTTGTGTTCCCATTCCCAGTGATAAGTATTCATTTAGAATGGGTGAAGTTTCTCCAGGTGAATAAAAAACTTATTCAACAAAATGGAAGACAAAGGTAATAAATGATCTACCAATTGAAATTAACAAAATGGTTGTTGCTGTAATATCAACTTAAGTATGCATAGTGTGAGAGTTGAGGCTCATGAAAAACTCTCTTCCCAACGTAACACCATAATTGAAGTAAATAAAGCACATTTTTGGGTGTCACCTTTTTGTAGGGAAAGGAACAACAACAAATTAGGAGAGCATGTATCAGGCAAAAGTCAAAGGATTCTTTAAAACTCCAGTTGAAGGGTGATATCCTACTCCTACACTCTAAAAAACACAAAGGATTAGGAGAGGAGAAGAATAATCTTCAAAACTAGGGGGAAAAGTATAAAAGATGAACAACCTTACACTGTAATTATGCATTGTTGTGATGAGGAATTTGACCATAATCAAATTAGTGAAGGATTCTGTTATGGATGGTAATCTTGGGGCAGACATTGGCAAATACAGTGAAATTTTTGGAGTTGATACAATGCATTGACTGCAATTTTTTAACCTGATGTTGGTGGCATTAAAATCAAGAAATAGTTCTTGGGATTTCCAATGGAAAGGTGGAGGGAATATTTTCTTATTATTTTTATGGGATGTTGTGCATTCTGCTGGCAATATTTTAATAATTTACACATATAATCCTTACTGAAAAATATGATGAATAGATTGCAGTTCAAGAAAGCCAATAATTTTAGGCTTTTCTTGAGATATGACAATAAGCTTTTTTTGCAAGCCATTACTGAAAAATAAAGCTGCTATTTTGCAAATACTGTTAAAAATCTTGTTTGACACTACAGCCTCAAATTTAAGCTGAAACGACACTTCCACTTATGTTCTTTGTGCAAAAAGATATGCAATGGTTGCTAGATCACATTTTGCACAGGAAGATTTTTTCTCTAGAAAATACAAAAAACTATTTTTGTTGACAACATTTCAACATGGGGAGGACACAGTGAATATTTTGTATTGCTGTAACCAGATTAGCTTTTGATGTAGGTTGACCGTAATGAAATTAGTTGTGTTACAATTGAATACTGTTGCAATAGGTTGAAGTGCATGTAAAATAAAAAAGTCCAATTCAAAAACAATATAGTTTTAAGTTTTCTGCCAACAATCAAATTGAAATCAAAAATTGATAAATAATTATGGATGCTGTACAGAATGAATGGTTTACATCTAAGTAACAACAATTATTTAAGTGAGAAATAGAATCCGTTTGACTCTGATCATTGTAAATTACAACGAATTTTTACAATATTTTCCCACTGACTGAGAGGCAGAAATACAATGGCTCTAGGTAGTTCTTTTGCAAACACTAGTACTATACCTTTACTTTGATCCAACAATGGCATCATACTGCAAATAATGCATCTTCCAAGTAAAATCAGTAATCAACTGCTCGTATTTGACATACTCGCAAAAAAAATCCATCACATCTTTATCTTTGGCCAGCTCCTCCATCACTGCAAAGGTAGACAACTTTCCATTAGACACATTAGCTTTGTAACCACCTTTGGCTTCTTCTGCCTCACTTGCAGTTGCGTTGGGTTGACTGATCTGTGTTGCTGGTATATATTTGCAAAAGACTTTCTCAGCAGCATTGTCTGCACTGTCATCTGCTCCATGAATCAGTACGTGTTTGAGAATAGTCATGGATTCTGCCATTCGTTCTGTCATACCAACAATGACATTGTATTTGAGTAAGTTCTCTATTGCCATTGTGGCTTTTGTTTTTGCGATGAATTCCGAGAGGCTCAGCGATGTCGAGACTGATTCTGGAACTAATTTCGTGCTCTCATTTTTCAACCGATGGAAATTCAAGAGTTTACTCTCTTCCTCTTGTTCTGGCATCAGCAGGTAAGAAAAGCTCTTTGTAAAATAAGAGTGACGTGCCACATCCTTTGGCAAGCTCTTTTTAATTTGTCTGACAATGTCTTCCAAAGTTTGACCTTTGTTATTAACCTTGTTCAGATAGAGTTTGCCGCTGACATAACGTTCCATTGGATCACGGAAAAAGACTGTATATCGCACTCTTTCATTGTAAGGAGGTGAAGAAGAATTTTTGGCTGTGGGAAACAACCAATCCCCAGATCCAATCCTCAAATGCCCCCCAAACACATCAACCTTCTCTCTAAAAACCTGATTGTTAACCTTGGTATATTTCCTCTTCAACTTAGGATCCCGAAAATTCTCTGTAAACCCCTGCCTCCCATCGGCAACTGCTTCAATCACACATCCTTCCCATTTCTTCCCGTTCCGTATCAAGTTGCCAACATTTGTACATCTCCCCAATGTCATTGATGTTTTGGAGCAGGTCTAGCTTATCTCGTGAAGGCATTGGCGCATGGTGGTTCCAGCAGTTTTGTAAATGTGTACAAAGGAGAAGATGGTGTGGTTGGATTGATGGATGGGAGGTTGGAATTGACGATTGCGAGGGGCATTGCCATTGGGAGGGACGAATGGCTTTTTGGGCAAGGTGGACCGTGTAGATTGGCAGAGGATTGATTGCAACTTTGTGGAACTTGGTCAGGTTTGTAATATTGGGGTATGCTGCATTCGGGTTCGGATCATCATCTGTGACATTGGTGACTATGGAAGAATTTGATATGGCAAAGCTGACATTGGTTGTATCTTTATTGACAACATCATCTGGGTTTGGTATTGATTTTTGCATAACCAAAACGCGGAGCTGCATTGCAGAGAAAATGGTCAAAATGGTTATTAAAATGACAACATTGGAAACACATGGTTGAAGTGACAGTGACGATGATGGTGATGGAGGAGGGCTGTATGTCTTATTGTTGATCTTTGAAACCATGGCTTCTGTTCAGTGATGTTGTGACTTGTGACTTGAAACTTCAGTAATAATGGCGCAAAATGAAACCGTAGTTCTGTCTATTGAAGGATGCGGCTACAATGAGCTTTGCCTTTTGATGGTTTCTTTACTTTTGATAGGTTTTGATATTGGCTTTTGGTGTTGAGTGCTGGTGTTGGGCATCACATTGTTGTTGTATCCCATTGTTGTATTTCGTTGCTGTCATTGCTTGTTGCCAGTTGCCATAGGTAGTATTGTACCAGATTGTATGTAAGTAAGTACTACCATGTCGCTGCTATCTAGAGGTTACCTACCCAACAAGGGTACTATGCGTACTACTCCTACATTTTTTGCTATTACCATACCTTTGGAAAATAAACAGTAGATGCCATAAGTACAATTAATACTGAAGAAGTTTGCTAGCTGTACGCTGGCTGCACCTCTCTCATTCAGTTCAGAGAACTGGCTTGCTCAGTTACAGCCAAAAAAGAGTAAAATAAATTTATTATATTCCTCCTTCCCAACTATCCATATTGTCTTTAAAAAATTGAACAGTTGTATATATTTTATAATTATTAATTAAGACGCATTTTTTGAAAATGGATAAATTCACTAAGTGAACATGCTCAACAAGGGGCAAAATCTACTATTTTTTATGTCAAAATACGCATTGTGGGGCGGACAGGCGGTTAAAATTTACAAGAGATTGTTCTAATACATGAATAATTTTATTTCATCAACTGTGGGTTTGGAACTTATCACAAAAAAAAATACCTAAACATTTGGTTGCCTCTGATAGCAGCGGTATACGGTAGTAAGTGTTTTGTTGCTAATTGCTAAAAATCAATTTTTTACTCTTTTTGGTGATTAGATGAAGCATGTTGTGTTCATGAAGTTTATTACTGTAAATTACAACAAGATTTACCAGGTGACCACAAATTCTTACTAGATTTTGCTAGATACTTTAAAATTAAGCAAAAATGTTGTAGTGGTGGTAACATTTGAGTTCTTCCTGGTGGAAATTCTGTGACTGCCACTTCATATTATGCTAGATTCATCACACTTAGGGGACCCCCTGCCTCCTGGTTTAAATGAAAAAGAAAACGAAAGAAAGAAATTTGTTTTAGCATTATCGAATTAATTATTTGTTTTAGTAGTAATTAATAAGAACTTTTTCAGTTAGTACCATATCAACAATAATTTTAGGTACTTATGAGACGATCCAGTTGTATCGCCCTGAGCTGTATCGCCCAATATATCGCCCAGT
>JALLOT010003426.1:0-11300 GCA_036939595.1 Thalassiosira livingstoniorum | reverse complement strand
ATCAAAATCTGTACATGTTTCAATGCGCAATGATATCTGCAAACTATTTTTGAGCAAACAAAAATCTAGTAATTACTCTACTTTGAAATTTAACTATTTAAGTTATATTGGTTAATCACATCTAGGGTAATGAAAAACGTCGTGTCAACAAAGAATTGGTTTCAAGGACGACGTGATTTTGAGTTGCCATTATTCTGGGATTGTTAACTTTAATTGCAAGAGAAGTCGTAAGAAACTGATTCATTAGGAAATGCAAATAAAAAAGATGAAGGAGCATGTCTCACACTCACATTCAGTGAACACACCAGTGCGACCATGCTGTGAAGGGAATGCGCTTGGACGAGACAGCGCTTTGTCTGTTGAAGCGCTTCACTCCCTGATCTGGCTACATGCGAGTCTTCACCACCCTAAACTGAACTATGCAAAAGAATAGTGGGGGGGAAAAAGAACAATTGTGAGAAAAAACCAAGGCAAAACAAAGCACATGAAGAACAGCATACCATTTCTGGCATTCTCCCCTTATTCTGCTTTCCAATATCCTCCCTCAATGATGTAACAGCCAAACCTGCACGTGAAGAGATTCAAGGATGAAGCTCTGGATGAGTTGAGGAATGAGAGCAATACGGACAAGCATAAATCAAAAAAGATAACAACATATTACGTATGGTTTTCTCTCCTGAACCCCCCCATGGTCCTCCTCCGCATCTTGCCTCCAAAGCTGTGTACATTTAAGACTTGTTAATTCAAAACCAGCGCCAGTACACATAAATTTCATAATATTTTTTGTTCTGGCTAATTGTGGACTTTTTCGTACTAATTCCTAAATGGCTTTAATTCCATTTTTTGAGCAAGTGATGTGTTTTCACTCTCTCGGTATTAACTTTCACTTTTTTGTAAATCTAAAATCGTTTGATCCATTCCTTATTGTCTATTCATTCAAAGATCGCCATCAAAACAGGACAAAGGTTGCCACCAAACTTAATCATTATTTGTTCTTGAAATAATTCAGATTTTTTAACGAACTGACACTCCTTAAGATTGAAAATTTGAAATGCAAGTAGTGGAATCTTTGAAAACTGATACCTTCAAAGCAACGACAAAATTAGAGTGGTAAAAATCTCAAAAACATTGTGTGCAACATGTATTTGGGTCACAAATTACTTCATCAAGAGGATCTGTTTCGTCGCAATCGGCCACGAGATCCTCCAGAAAATCAAATCGAAGATCGCAAATTTCTGGTGGCATTTCTCCAATGAATTCGTTTGCATGGAGTTTGAGGGAAGCTGAATATTAAAGATTAAACGACCAAATTAGTTAACAAAAACAAAGATGAATCAATCCCATGGAGAAAGACCTTCACAAGAAATCCACAGCAAGCAAAACTCACTCAGTTTTGTTAAATGGCCCAATTCTGTCGGAATTTCCCCTGAAAAGTCGTTTGCTCTCAGATCGAGGACTCCTGTAAAAATGAGTACGGATGTAAATGAGAAAGGCTACATTGAAGTAAAATCAATTCGTAAATAAAGAGTACGAACCTAGACTTTTCAAAGTTCCAAGTTGTGTAGGGAGGTTCCCTTGGATGTTATTCTCCGACAGATCCAAACTCACTACATAATGATCGGTTGCAGATGTTAAAATTAAAGAAGAAAAGAGTATTATTCAGCTGGAAACATCGTATTGCATCTGCCTTACCAAGATTTCCTCCTATTCCCACCAATGCTATTTCAGGCGGTATAGTCCCACTGAAAGAAGCATGAAATGTTTTAGAAATTCAGTCAAAAAAAAAATCGAGTCAAGTTGCAAAGTAGCCAAAGAACTCCCACCTTAATCTATTGTGGGGGAGAGAAATTTCTGAAACAGTGTGATTGTCTGCGCACGTTACACCAAACCAATGACATGCGTGCTCATGAGAAAACCACCTATTGGATACCTTCCAATTCATTTCAACTGTCGTGCTTAAATAGAATGTTGCCATTCCAAATCTAAAACGAGCAAAGAAATTAACAAAATGGTTTCCTGCAGAGAATAAAATATAACCACCTAAAAAGCCTTACCTTTGAATTCTCTGTTCGGCATTCCAGTTCTCTAAACCCCTCATATTGGCAAGCCACAAGTAAGCTTTGTATTGGTTTGAGTTCTCATCTGACAACGACTGCTCGAATNCGTCGCCACAATCAGCCCATACAGAATGTAATCCACCATTGACAGTCAACAAGCATACATTTTCTGGAAACACTCCAGAAAAATCATTTGTGTGAACATAAAGTCCTTGTAATGTAAAAATATTACCAATCTCTGAAGGTATTTCACCACTGAAAAGATTGCCACCTAAACTTAGCACCTCTAAATGAAGAATTAGGAGAAGAGTTGAGAAACAAGAATGAATAACTTGAAATTTCCAAAAAATATTTGCGCAATTCAACTCACCCAGTTCTTCAAACCATCCAAACTCTGTAGGCAACATGCCTTTGTATTATAAAAAATGATTATGCGATGTGAACATTATAAAAGTGACCATTAACTTGAAAGAACAAACAGTAATACATCAAAATTCGGACTCACCATAAAGTTCGTTATCAGAAAGATCAATGATCTCTAGACAGGGTAAGAGTAAAAAAAATCATTATTGAGAATTCTTTGCAAAATTTGCAAGACCATGAATCAAGTCAACCTTACCGACGACCCGGAGATGCGTCAATTCAGTGGGGATTGTCCCAACCAAATTGTTAGATCCTAACCCTAACACCGTCACCATGTCACCGGCATTGCATTCTTCGATGCCGGCCCATGTACATTCGTTTTCGTCAGTCATCCACTTGTCAGAACGCCCCCATCCAGATCCGGCAGTACTGAAAAATTGTGTGAAACCAGGTTGAGATTTTTGAACGAACACTTGAGCGGGCATTGAAGAAGAAATTTCTACTATGAATTTTCTTGTAAATGTTGCGTAGGGCGAACTACATCCACCTGTGCAACAACGAACAAACATCTTACCTGAAGTACAAAGTAGCGAGTGCTGGATTTCAAACGTTGACGTCGTAGTATAGTTAAGTGTATTCCGTTTACCGAAAGATGTTTGTAAGAATACAAGAAGAGATTGGGGCATCAACAATAATGCCAAACTCACCATAACGTTGTAAAGTGAGGATGTCTGAGATTGACTCATAACTCGATTCCACAAGCCAACTATATGCTTTATACTGAGGTGAAAGGGCATCACCTAAACTAGCACCTTTGTCTGGTGCCATTTTTTTCAGTAATGCCATTATTTTTCCGTCGGTGTCTGTATGTCCTATTGGTACCTCTGGTGGTGAGGGTGGCTCATTTCCCTCATCTGTCGCCCCTTCATCTGGCGTTCCATCATCTGGTGTCCCACCAACGACGCCGCCACTGCCATCGATGATTACCTCACTTGAAAAACAGGTTGTACAGCATGGTCGGCTACATTCGACGCGGGCCGGATTACCTTCACAATCAGCCCACAGCAATGTCAACTGATGCTCGGTTCGTAAATCACAAACTTCATCAGGCATTTTGCCCACCAAATTGTTTGTTTGTAGAAATACGTGATCCAAGAACTCCAATTTTCCCAATTCTGTTGGGATTGGTCCAGATAATTGATTTTCGGCTAATTCTAAAATGTTGACTCGCTTCAACATGCCAATTTCTACTGGTATTTTTCCATCAAGTTTATTGCTTGCCAAATTTATAATCGCCACATTTGGGAGGAAAATAAAGAGCTCCGGTGGGATGGTGCCTTCTAAACTATTCCCAAATAGTTCAATGGCAACTATTTCTCCCTCGTCTGGATCGTCGCATCCCGAGATGCCATACCAATCACATTCATTATTCAAGTCGATCCATCCGTCTGATGACCTCCAGCCATCTCCCGCAGTGGAAAAAAATAGTGTTGCCAATCCATATCTTTGAAGTAATCTTTCCACGCTGAGAGTCTTGTTCGCAGAGTCTACCACGAGCCATGAGTAAGCGTGAAACTGTGGAGAATGAATATCTAACAAACTCATACCACCATCACTCGAGGCCTCGCTCAACTGTTCTTTCAATATCCCCTTAAGGTCATCTTGAACTTCGTGAGGAGTATCTACGTGGGATGATGGACTCGTCCCTCCGGTTTCTGGCCCACCGTCAGAATCGTACCCCTCAAAACAAATGGTGCAACAATCTGTTGGGCACGTTACTTTGGGGATATCAGTGCCGGTCATTGGAGAACAATCTACCCAGAGATAATGCAAGTCCTTATCACGCAAATCGCACACTTCCGGGGGCACAAAACCTAAAAATTCGTTGTGATACAAAGTAAGCTTCCGCAATTTGGTCAAAGATCCAAGCTCCATCGGGATGACTCCCTCAAAGCGATTGTCGTGCAAACTTAAAGTTATCATGTCTGTCCAAAGCACCATGGCATATCCAGGCAACATGCCTCGCATCATATTTTTCGACAAATCCAAAGTTTCCAAGTACGGCAAAAACATCAATTCCACAGGCATTTCTCCCTGCAATGGCGGCATGCCAGCTCGAACTTCTGAATCTCCACCGACATCCAATGCAATCACACGCAAATCCTCTTCGCGGCATGTGACTCCCTGCCAAAGACATTCACCCGCACCTTCCTGACTCCAATTCAAGGAGAGGTAAAATACGGTCAAGGCATATATTTGAAGAATCCTTTCATCTTCCATTATGAGCACGTCGGACTCTCTATCTATGACATCGTTACGTTCGTGCAAATACATATATGCCCTCCACTGCATGCTTTGTCCATTGATATCCATGTTGTGATTATTGGCGTAATTGAGAAAAATATCATTGATAAGACTGAGATAGGTTGTCCCCCCAGTGCCATTTTGAAATGCCTCAGAATATGCTTGTTTGAGAAAGAGAAGTAAGGCGTTATCTGGGACATGCGTAGGAGCAGCAGTGACAGGTCTAGCAGTCGGCGACAAAGTAGGAAACTTGGTGGTGGGCGGCGGTGTAGATTTGGAAGTGGGTGAATCTGAAGGATACGACGATGGAACAGAAGTAGGTATCATCCGTATGGCATGAATGGGTGTTTTAGGAATTGTAGGAGTAGACGGAGCGTAGGCCCCCTCTGGGACATTTGGACGAACTGGCTGCTGCGCAGGAGACTCTACTTCCTCCTCGTCACCATTACCGAATATGTCATCGTAAAAGTCGTCGTGTTGTTCACTCGCTGTGGGACGAGTCAACTCCCTCTCTTTGACAAGTCCAACAATCAAGAGAGAAACACCCACAATCATGAGGAGCGACGCAAGCGTTCCATACAAAATTTTACGACGTTTCAAATGAGAAAGCACCGCATCAGG
Source organism: Thalassiosira livingstoniorum (assembly GCA_036939595.1). Classification (NCBI taxonomy): domain Eukaryota; phylum Bacillariophyta; class Thalassiosirophyceae; order Thalassiosirales; family Thalassiosiraceae; genus Thalassiosira; species Thalassiosira livingstoniorum. Next base: position 5,955 of record JALLOT010003426.1, on the reverse strand, counting down.
GCCATCTCGACTGCTCCTAGAACGCCTTGTTCCACCGCCATCGCCAGAAATTCGAGCTTTCCCACGACCCTTCTTCTTTCCCTTCCATCCTTTGCCCCTCATTTTCTGACCCATCATTTTCCGTACTGATGCTCGTTCCATGCCCATTTGTTGGGTACTGTTCGTTCCAGAATCGGAGGGCAAAGTTCCCTGGCCCATCAGCCGGGTGACATCTCCATATCCATAGGACGATACATTTCCCGATGCTTCTTCCTCATCAATATAAAAAGGGCCATCAATGGATGTTAAAGGTTGAGGATATGCCTGTACTTCACTTTTCAACAGGACTGCTGCTTGTTCGTCCTCCTCTTCTTCTTCAAAATCAATCTCGTCTTCTCCATCTTCGTCATCCTCTTCTTCGTCATTGTAATTGCCATAATTGTCATTGCTCGCATGAACATTATTCACTTTCTCAGTGGTGCTAGTGGCGTCAGAATCGTGCTCAATGCCACTCTGCCCAGATGATGGCTTCATTTTCCGACGAGGCTTCCTCTTCCTGTCATGTTTCCCATCGTTGCCCTCATCGTTGTCCGAATCAGAAATTTTCTCAACCTTGACTCCCCCCACAACCGAAGGGTCCTCGCTACTTGAACTACTTTCACTGCCACTTTCCGAGGAAGAAGACTCGGCGCTTTCCTCAGATTCTTCTGTTTTTACACTGTCTGCATCTCCATCTCCCTCAGCCGTAGTGGTCGGAGGAGTCCCATTGGCTGGAGTACCGTCTGTACCATCAGTGCCAGTGGTCCCAGATTCAGCGGTTGATGCCGAAGCTTCTTGGCTATCTGGCGAAGATCCGCTTTGGGTCATTTCAAGAATATTCAAGTCGGCATCTGTCACCGTGGATGTGGTTTCAGGCGGGATTGGCGTCGAAACATCTTGGTCGCTCATTTTTCTCAATATTTTTTGAGACGACTTGAACGCTCGCAAACTAAAGGCTGTGATACGTAGCCCCTGCCCTGATAAACGTGGTATGAATTTGCGATGATTCTTATTTAATTTCTTCGATTGCTCTCTTCAAGGATCCAACACCAGCACAGCAAAACTATTTCAGCACTTTAAGAAGTGCTCTACTTAATATGTCCGAATTCTGCAAAATTGTCGACGCTCCTCTATCGATCTGGGCACCGACTACACCAACTTCTTATTACTAAGTAGTAATAAGGCAATCGCTCTCTAGAGAGCACCATTCGACCCAATAATTATTGCGCCATGTACTACTACTACATATGGTAGTACCTAACGTCCAATTAATAATGGCATCCAAGATAGAGCAATGCCATTGCTCCATGTCTCATCTTGTCCTTGTCTCATCGATCTTGTTTGGTGCTGTTTGGTGCAGTACAATATAGTACATAATATGGTACATAAGTAGTAGTAGTACTTACATACTTGCCTACACTATGGTACAATAGAGGAGTATCTTTTATTTTAACTGAGAACTCTTTCTACTGCATAAAATTGTGATTTGACTCTAATACAGGTTTAAGGACTTTTCTCCAATTTGTGTCATTCTATCTCCTTGTTTGACAAAGCCAGTATACGGGGTTTCACAAGGGTTTTCAACAAGGGCTTTAAACACGGTCATAGATGCATTTTCAAAGCCAGTGAAGGTCATTTTTGGATTCTCCACATGCTAATTGCTACTAGGTAATATTTTCACGGGGTTTCAAGCACTATTTTATGCAAAGTTATGCATAAATAAAGCAGCCATGATGATGCACCAAAATGGCGCCGGGCTTTCACAGTGCCGTTAGTTTTCCGCCTCTCTCTCCATAGAGACGGCCTCCAACACCCCCCACAATGGTCACCCCCATCCCTGACACTACTGAGGGCGGAATGGCGGCGTCCCTACCGCGAGCCGCCGCGTCTCCTTCGCAATCTCCCGCCATCCCTCACGATGATGAAAAAATTGGTGAAGCCGACAATGGTGCGCCGTCATGTAATTCAAAGTTGCAGGGCCCCAACAGCCCAACTGAAGCCACCACCGCCGTCAGAGCATCCTCAAACAATGTAGAAACGAATGTGGAGCAGCTGGGTGATGATGGTTCAGCAGGGGAGGATCAAAAAATGCCACCACTACCACCACCACGAAGTCAAAATGGCAATGTTTTTCCAGCCGTTTCTCCAAAAAAAGCACCACCCATGACCAACCATGATGAATCAAAATATGAGGAAGGCTATGACTCTGATGGGCAGCTGCCCTATTTTGACCCACTTGCACAGATGTGTGATGAGGATCCGGAGCAATATGAAGAGGATGCGATCGAACGCACGGCTCCAATTCCTGGTGCAGTGGATGCGAACGAAATGGAGACGGAAGTAGTTGCTGACGCGAGAGAGGAACCACAACAACTAACAATAGAGGAGGCAATGACTTTCAAAATGGATCAATTAAAGGCAGCACTGAAGATGAGAGGAGCGAAGACATCAGGGAAGAAGGCAGTGTTGCAATTGCGACTTTGCGATTGCATTCGAAACAATGTCCTGGTACAAGAACTCGAGGAAGTTGAAAGTCGGCATGCTTGTTTGAATGGACTGGCACCAACAGCATACTGGATGCCATTGACTAAATGTTGCCAGCCAGTGCAAGAGCCAAACAATTTTGATAGTAGTCTGAGACCTCCAACAGAACTCGAATCGATGAAAGTAAATCCGAAGTTTGGGTTCGTGGAGCAATTCGAACGAGATGAGTTCACGGGGAGGATTGAAATAGAAACAGTGGTGGAGGAAGACAGTACATCAAAGAGGGAAAAGAGAAAGTTGTCGCCAACTAGGAAGGGGAAGGCAGAGACGAAGGTGCAATCAATTCCTTGTCTAAAGGGTAGGCCGAATATGGACTTTCTTCAAAAGCATGGTCTGGATGAGAACTCGCATCCTGCTGATTGGTTTAATGCGTTGTTGCCACTGAGCCCACGCAACAATTTGGAGGTGTCAACGGAGAAGGAGCCATTATCAAAAGCTGTCACTGATTTTTGCGTGTCGAATTGGACTACATACATGAATTCGAAAGCGACTCTTTCCCATGCTGGTGAATTCGGATATCCGTATGCAGGTCGATACACACCATTCACCGCGGACGAGACGAGGAAGTATCTGGCAGTCATCATGATGGACGGACTGTCACCCTCGCCTAGGATGACACAAAAGTTCAAGTCCCAGGAACAGGACAAGATTAATGGCAACGACTTTGTGCACCAATGTTGTGGACCTGATTCCTTCTATTGGTACCACATGTGGCGCCACTTCTTTGGAGTTCAAGATCCACACACACTACCTCCACCTCGGGAGGAATGTCCAAACTTCAAAGTTCATGATTTCTTTGAGTGGTTGCGCTTCATTTGGAAGGAGGCATGGGATCTTGGACCAACAATTTCGGCAGATGAGCAAACCTGCAAAATGCAGGGACAATGCATTTACAAGTGCCGCTGTGGAAAGTACAAGCAGCTTGGGGATGGATTGCAGTGCGACTGCATTGCAGATGACAGTTACACTTGGGACTTCTACTTCAGGAATGAACCCGTCCCTGAAAAGTGGACATTGGCGGGTCTGAGCCCGATGCATGCCCGACTGCTGCACATGTTCGAGCACTTCCCAGATCTCAATCACTGCGTCAACATGGATAACTTGTTTAACTCTGTGTTGTTCTCTGTGGCTGCCAAGAATTGCAGCACTAGGGTTATGACTCAAGGAGTGATTAGGAAAAGCAATCGGGGTGTTCCTCCGTGTGTGTTTCAGGAGGAAGTGACGGGAAAGAAGGCGGAGGCTGCGAGGGGTGAAGTGAAGGCTGCGGTACTCAAGGGTGACGACCGAGCCAATGGACTTGTGGTGTGTTCGGTTTTTGATCAGAAGCCGTTCTACATGATAACTAACTTTGCGAGGGAGATCACTTGGGTTGAAACACGTAAGAAGGTATGGAGCCCTCAGGCTCAATCCAATCTTTGGTTCAAATTTTTGCGCTTTTGTGTTTCTCACGATTACAACCAAGAGATGAATGACAATGACATCTCTGATCAGCTCCGACTTGTGTATTGCATGATGAGATTCACTAGGAATATGAAATGGTGGTGGGCACTGTGGTTGTGGGGGTTTGAGGTTTCTGCTGTCAATTCTTACCTTTTGTGTCTCAGGTATCATGAGTTCTTGGGAATAAAATGCCCTTACTCGCATTATCAATTCCAGGAAAAGATAGTTTATGCCTGGCTCAACCCAGTCAAACATTGGGAGACAAGGGACAAACTTCATTTGACTTTGATTGCAAGGAATGAGAGAAAGAGAAAGGCGGAGACAGCTGCTTGAGCGAAAGAGCTATCTGAGGATTCGATGGCCACTGGAATCCATAAGTACCGTCTGAATATGGAACTCCCACACGTCGCAATCCCAGCCGGTACTCCCGAACAGAAGAAGCAGGAAAAGCTTCCGTCGTGCCAGCTGCACATGTGGGCAGCAAAGAAATTGGGAATCAAAGGGAGACCACGTGGAGCTCGCGCCAGTATCATGAAGTGTCAGACTTGCAATGTGCATCTTTGCAGCACTTGCTTTCCGTTGTTTCACGGAACAGAAAAAGTAACGGCTGACAAAATTATTAAAAAGTAAAAGGGTTACTAAATGTTTTGTGTTGAGATCAAAAATGATTTTCATTGAACCAAATTAATAAACCTTTTAGTTTAATATGTAAAGATGCTAATTCTATTTTTTGAGGACTATTGAACCACATCAAGCTGAGAAATGAAGTCAGTTATGTCACCCCAATAGCAAATTCATGATAATTTTGCAATGGCGCTAAGTCTACACTGTGTATCTCAGCCAATATTGGTCCAATTCCAATGATTGGCACACCAAATGAAAGCTGAGGTTGTGTAGAGCAACACTGTGTGCTTGGTTTTGCCAGTATACTGACTTTACGTCCGTTGTCAAACAAGGAGATACAACATAACAGTACTGTAACCCAGTACTATGTAGAGTAAGGTATGGATTGTAAGTACTGTTTGGTACTAGTAGTATTATTATTACTGCTATCTACTACTACTATCTACCTACTACTACTACTGGTATGTATTGTACTTATTATTTCTGTATGCTATGAGTAGTAGAATTTTTTAACATTGCCCAACAACCAACAAGGACACAACAATGGTCTTGCGCATCATTGACGGCATTGTTGACGGCATTTTCAATGGAATCGTTGAAGGAGTTGTCGACGGCGTTGTCAACACTAACCCTTAATGTAGACAACGCCGTTGACAACGCCATCGATGACAATGCTGTTGATGACAATGCCGTTGGCGATGCCATGGAATTGCACCTCGTTATAATGTTAAATTTTTAAATGGGATTTACCTACTACTGTAGGCAAACCCATTTTTTGGATTCTGATGGTATATTTTTGTTCACCTGTAAGTTTTTGTGCTGATTGACCAAGTATTTTTTGGTTTTGAGTGGAAAAGGTGCCATTGTGACAGCGTGCCATGGTGGGCATGGATGCCCATCATGGTGATTGTTAGAGCTACTACTACTTAGTATAGTAGTAGTAGGTACAATAGATATTAATATTTTTTAATGTATGTTGTATTATTTTAATATGGTATGGTATTAGATAGTATACTATTGTACCTACATAACAAAAAAATAAAAAAATTGGCGATAAAAAATTTGAAAAACCTCTTTCAATGCAAAAAAAGAAACCTTTCAATGCAGTACTTTTCCTGAAACCTTTCAATGTGAAAAACATTTGGATCGTAATGTGGATCGTAATGTGGATCGTTTTCTTATCCATGGATCGTTTTGCGGATCGTGCGGATCATTTTGTGGATCGTTTGGATCGTTTTGTGGATCGCATGGATCAAAATGTGGATCGAAATGCTAAATAAGCAAACAAGAGTTCCTTGTCCAATCGCAAAAATATTTTTACATAAAACA
>JALLOT010003424.1:0-11405 GCA_036939595.1 Thalassiosira livingstoniorum | reverse complement strand
TGAGTAAGTGAGTAAGTGAGTAAGTGAGTAAGTGAGTAAGTGAGTAAGTGAGTAAAAGAGTAAGTAAGTAAGTGAGTGAGTGAGTGAGTGAGTGAGTGAGTGCATGTGTATATGTGTTTTTGAATGAATACATGCTTGATATAAGTGTTCTGAAATCCAGAATCTGGATTTCATCAAAAATTCCAAGATTCCAGATTTCTAGGTTACGGAAAAATGTTGTGGTCTTGCATGATTGATGGCTGACAGATGAAAAAAAAACAGAAATCAAAAATCACCAACTGTTTTCAGAGAGCAGCTGCAAACTTTTAAACTGTACTTTTTACAAAATAGATAATTATTTGTTTTTGAAATTAATTTAACAAGTTAACCATTTTTTTCTTGTCACCACCACCTAAGTAGTACTTATTGTACAACCTTCCACCTACCAACCAAAACCATATTGATTCTCAGATAGCTAGAAGGCATCTTACCTGGTAATTATTGTGGTAACACCAACTTTACTAGGGCTGCCAGGGTTTAACACAAGTTGGGGGCAGTAACACCTGTTTACCAGTAATGGTAAACAATTTGTGTTACCACAGAATTTACCACAGTTTACAAGTCACCATGTGGTGATGCACGAACACCAGTCAGAGCACACAACATACAACATACAACACATCAAGCCACCTCAAACAATGCCACCAGCCGTTGCCCTTGTCAGCAAGAGTGATGTTGCAATATTGGCAACAACATTGTCAATGTTGATCCAACAACATTGAATTGAGAGCAATGACAATGCATTTCAATTTGATTTTTTTGGATTGGCACCAACAACATTGTTTCCAAGATCACAGCACATGATCTTGCCATTGTTGTCAGAAATAACCTGATGACTAGAATATCTAGAGTATCTAATTGTAGCCATGAATTAAAAAATATTTGAAAAACAAATCAAGTACATCATTATTTGTATCTAAGTATTCATAGTTATGAATAGAAGAGTAATGTAATATAATACCTTCCATTGACATGATTGGCATCACTGGCCAGCCATGGTCAAGAACAGTATTTGGTAGTAAGTGAGTAGTATCAAGATAAGTACCTACCTACTTAAAGTAAATAGTACAATACCACAAGTAGAATTGTGTACAATTCAAAAATAAAATATATGATAACATCATTTTCTCCCTTTGCAGTATAGGGTCACTAGTGTTCCAGTGGTAAGTAACAATGGGGCACAGATTTGGTCATGTGATAGGTTGGGAATCCTGATAGAATGTGATTCTATGCATAAATCCAGATTTTTGAGAGCATGACTTTGTTCTTTTAATATGTTGCATTTATCTTTTAGATGTAGCTTCATTTTCTTTCATTTCGTTATTGCGCTATCAACAACCTGTATCTATAATGAAAAAATAGTTTTGCAATTATTTTGTTAGGAACTTGGTTTTGTTTTTATGTGGAAATTCAATATTCAATTTCTGCAAGCTGCATTGGTATTTGCATATGTTACTACAAAAGTGATTCAATGTTTTCATTGATATATTTTCATATTATTATGCTGGAATTAAATGCATTGTTCAATGACTTCCTAATCCCTAATGCAGTAAGCATCTTAATGCATGTTGCCACAGGCTTACTTCATATTACCACATGTTACCACATTTCACTATTCTTACCACATTTTGAGGGGGAAAGCGGTAAAAAAATGCTACCTTGCTCACTGCAATATACCCGGTAACTACCCGGTACACCCAGTAATATCCTGGTAAGTACTGTATTTTGGCCCCGGTAACTGTAAAGGGCAATTTGGTAAAATGCATTCTAGTCTGATAGACCTCCAGTGTACTTATTGGCATATTCATCCAACCAATGTAAAAATACTACTCAATGGAAATTGTTGCAGATTGATTCCCAAATAATAGTACAACAGCACTGTCTTTTGCAATATCCACTGTCAACTGTCAAGCGCTTAGGACTATCAGAAGCTGCATACCTTTGAAAGATTCAATAATTAAGAAAATTCTAATTCAGAGCATCTCAATCTGATGACAATTTTTTCCAATTGGTTTTCTCCATTGCATCAATTCCCATCTTTTTAGAGCTTCATAGTCATCTATATCCTCTTCAACTGTATCTTGACATAAATGTTGTAGATTTTTTGTCACTCATATTCTGTTGCATGTTAAGATCTGTCAAGTTCCTCTTTCCTCTTCACCAAGGTGTTAAAGTGTTAACAGTAATAGTAAACTTTGCAGTAGATATGTACTGTCTCTGATGGTTTCCTTGAAGTTATGTGCAAATCAGTGGGTTGGAATCCTATCCATAAATGTGGTACTGTCCAAACAGGCACTGTTTTTTTTCATTTCCATTTCTTTTACTGCTATCTTGGTTTGTAGCGCCTTGTTTGCTAAAAAATCCCAACATCTGGGAGGCCGGATGATTACAAAATGGTTATTGCCCATTTTTTTGAGCAGATGCATAGGATTATTGTTATCAAGCAAGAAATACCAGCTACACAAGTGTACATTTTTGTGGTATATCATTGGTACCATTCACTGCCTATGTGGTGCATGAATCCTTAAAGAATTGCAGCAGATTTAATGCATCTGGTAGATGAAGAATGGGTTATTTTAAATGCTCTTGATAACCTCGGACTTGACCCTAAAACTAAAAAAGAATAATTTAAATGATAAAAAACACAAATGATGGTATTTTGAGTGGGTGAATAAAGCTCTTTGGCCAACCTGAATTGGTTTTTTTTTTAAATGACCAGCTCTACTTATAGTCACATATGTTTTACTAATGGTGATGCAGATGATAATATTGACAGCATGTTGAATCTACTTACTTTTTGGAACACAAATTTTTTTCTTGGGTTCACATCCTATGGATCATGAAAAATGCAACACAACAACCAAGTATGGATATCTTACTTTGCATTCTGAGCTCTATTGACCCCAGAACAGCTAAGTGCCCTCATTATTGTAACATAGTTGTGCTAATGGCTGGTTAAAACAAATTCCTAGGGTATTGTATACCATTCTGACCAGAAGAAGCTGGTTGAATTGGTTATTGAATTTCCAGGGTGCATCAAGGTTGCAGGTTCAAATCCCAGTCAGATAATTGGCCAGAATCATTTAAAACAAAAAAATGGAAGAGTGTTGTATTCATTAAGTGGATTTGTGTGGGTGAAAGAAAATTGACAATTTCATCAAAAATTTGATTTACACAGTAAATACTAAGAAACCATTTTCTTCAATTACACTACCATTTTCCAATGGGGTACCAATCACTGGATGCAGCTCCTTCAATTTTTGAGATATCAGCCCCAAACCTTTTTCATTTGATCAGTCTTTATCTTGGCTTTAAGAAACAGGTCCATTTGCCTTATAATTTTGAGTTCAGCCAAAGCAATTTAGCTTTAGATTTGCAAGATGATAGCCCTCATTGTGAAAATTGAAAAATTGACTTTCTTCTTGTGTGCATTGCATCAAGAGTATTTAAATGGCGACCCAGAACTTTTTAGAACAATTCTTTATGATATGCTTTCCAAATCATATCTAATGAGCTTCTATCTCCAAGCACAGCCATGTCTGCCATGGTTGGAAGTAGGGGACAATTAGCTTTGTGTGGTGGTGAGATATCCAAGTAGTGAAGATTGCACAAACATGGTAGAAAAAAATTGATGAAACCTGAATGAAACAAGCAAGGTTTGTTCAGGTGATGAATAGTACTAGCTCTAGTGGTCTTGTCAACAACTTAACAGCTTTAAATCTGATGCTGAAAACAACATCTAGACTCTAGCTTATCTTGAAGAGAAATGGCTAACACTTTATTTTGAATACTTTGTATGCAAAGGAGTTTCAGCACATCGGGCGACCCCACTCAACACAAAATAAATAATGATTATGCAATACGATTTGATCATCTCCTAATTCTTCTTCCCTTTACCTCTCTGTTTCTTCTTCGAAGGCTCGCCAGCGCCCTCGTCACCTCCATCTGCACCTGAAATCTTTTTTGATTTGACATCTTCCATGAATTGAACAATATGTGTTTTTTCCACCTTTGGCACTTTCTTAAGCGCCTTTGCATCTTCTGCGTCTTCGTCCCTAACGAGAAACAAAGTATGCCNCTTCGTCCCTAACGAGAAACAAAGTATGCCCCATTCCACAGGCAAGGGCAGTGACCAAGCACGAATCCAGACCATTTACAAACTTGGGTTTTGCGGAACTCTTATTTTCTCCCTTTCCATATCCCAATTCGCCAAAACTACCCTGGCCCCAACTTACAGTCACCCCATTTGTTGTGGAACAAAATACGGTCCCACTTCCTGCTCCAATCGCTGCCACCACGTGCCCATTATTTGCTAAAGCATCTACTAAAGTAGGACGCATTGTTGCTTCTCCAACATTCCTATGTTTCCCCCAGTAATAGACATGACCATTTTTCGTCTTCACTAAGGAACAGTGGGCACCTGCGACGGCATCAACAGGATAGTTACTGGCAAACACAGGGCCTCGCATCGCACCTACCAATCTGGGGGTGTATTCGTCTGCTTGTACGGCATGACCCAAACAACCATAATCGCCACATCCCCATGTGAATACTCGGGGTAAAGGCGCGGCGCCTCCTCCTTCAGATTGATTACACATCGCCTCTACAGCAATGATGTGATTCTTACCACAGCTAATACTTCCCAAACAGATTTGGCTCGAATCCTTCAATGAGACTAATTTAACCTTTCCTGAAGAATCAACTCCGCTTGTCATTAGACTGCTCTTATTCAATCCACCTTCACCCATTGCTGCATCGTTTTCACTTTGTACGAAAGTGGATCGTCTAATGAATTTGGTAGAGTTCGCAAATGCCAGTTTGTTGGCAGTAACAAAATATTCACCGGTTTCTCCATTACCAAGGAGACCAAATTCAGAAGTTCCAGCCGTGTAAAGGTGTCCAGAGGATGAGAGAAGAGCAGACGCATTTTCGCCGCAGGATGCCTAATTAGAAATTAAGCATATGTCATTGAAAAGTTATCATGTGAGGGATTATCAGGTGAAAACATGGAAAACAATATTTCCATCATCATGTCAGAGCCAATAAAAAAAGAGTTCAACCTTTTCGCGAATAAGACGATTCCAAAAGCTCTCACCTGGACAATTTTGACAGCTAAGTCAGTTACATCATCCCCATCCTCATCCCCATCATCTTCAGCATCTGCCTTCTTTTTTCCAGCAGCTCTTGCAGTAGCACCCACTACCGTGCATTTACGAAATTTGTCAACTTGCTCGACGCTACTGTTAATCCCGAGTTGCCCACATTTATTGTTTCCACTTGCGTAGACCATGCCATTGCTTGCCACCAAAACAGTATGGTACTTTCCCACACCAGCTCCTACGAAGGTCACGTCATCTTCGTTGGGAATGCTCAACACCGTAGGAGTGGCGACCACAGCTGAACAATACCCCAACCCTAACTGTTGTGACAGACACCATTGGATTCAAATGAAATTTTAGTCAAAGATTATCATATTATTTACGCAGATGTGTTAGAACGTAAATGGAAACAAATTACAGTACCTGTCCATTTTCGTTCCTTCCCCACCCATAAGCTACTCCGTCTGTAGTAATGGCGATTGAATGACAAGAAGTGGGTGAAGCAGCAATGTACGCAATTTTCACTTTGTTGAAGGTAGAAGAAGGGAATAAAAGAGTTGGGCACTCCAAGTCTTGGGGAAAGGGGTTCTTTGATATGGAGGAACGGCCAGGGATTGAAGCGTCGAGAGTCCCAGTTTGAGCTAAAAGGCCCGGTGTAGGGATGAGCAAGTCGTTGCTGTCGTTTTTGGATGAATCACCGGAGAGTCGCATACGTGGCTTAATGGGTAAGATGTAGTTTCTGGGACCAGTGTGGGTGGTGGTGTTTGAAGTTGTGGCAGCACTTTTAGATTCGACTTTGGAAGATTCAGATTTCGAGTCAGCGTCCGCAGCTTTTGCAGATGCAGGGGCTGCAGCAGGTGCTGGTGTCATCTCCTCGTTGAGAAAATCACCCCATACATTGCTCATCATGGAAGTATTGACAGCACTCGACCCAGAGGTGCTGGCACCGGCGGAGCGACGGCTTCTAACGCCTTGGCCTTGGCAGCTCATAATGGCGGTGACGGCGTCGGTGGGAAGACTTAATTCGTGGGACAATTTGGCAATATCAGCGGACGTCCCTCCACCTGGTGCAATGATGTCAGATCTCCCACTTCCGCCGTTGCCGGCGGCCTGGGGGGCATCTTTCCTTTTGCGTCCTCGGGGCATCGTCCAACTTGGCGAGGGCGATGATTGCTTTAGCTGCCTGGGTGTGAGGTGTATGTAAGTACTACAATACTTACGTCAATGATTGTTCCCTTGGATTTGTGTGGATCCAGTTAGTGGATCCGGAAGACGGATTTTGCAGCAATTTTAGGATCCATCCTGGAACATCCCAGAGTCACGTATAAACGTGTAAATTTTACAAATTTTGCTCTTTTGTGACTTCATTGTGACTTAAAAGGGGAAAAATATCATGAAATCAAAATAATAGGAGTATCTAGTGAACTTAAAGTTGGCGATTATTACAATAAATAATCCAAGTTCAAATTTGTGAATTTTCATGGGTTTTTGTGAATGTTTGCAAATTTTCATAGATTTTTGTTGATTTTTGTGCACAAAACTTCATGAAAACATAAAAATCTCTCAAAAACTGACAAATGTTTATGAAAACTGACAAAAAATCATTTTCTTCATCAAACTGCAGAAAACATGCCCATTAATTTAGCTCACGATCTAAAAAAATGAAACAGAAAAGGTATCAAAGACTAAAATAGAAGTACATTTTATAGAAATTGAGGTTTGTGTACTAAAATGTCTCTACTATGTTAGCTTAGTTGACTATTGATTTCAATTATTCAATTTGAGAATCAAATCCCAACTTTAGTGACCAGGGTACCCCTGGATGAATCTTGGATGAAATCACATGAAGCATTTGAAGTGATGAAGAGCACTTTCCCCATCATTGTATATGTATTGGGGCAGAGGTTCATTGGAAAGGATATCTAATTTGTGGGTCTTTGTCCTATTCTTCAACCAGCCCTGACTGGGCACCAATTGGGATTATTTTCATTGATTTAGAAAATGATGACTTTCTCATTATCACTATTTTTTTGTATTCTTATTTGATATTAAATTGTTGTAAGTTTTCTGTTACTTTATGTGCTGGTTGGACCCTGCCTTTTTAAACATAAAATTGAAACTATCCAAGGTCATGTCAATTGGTGGTCCATTAAAGATCAATATCATTCATGACATCCACAATGATGGAGTCTTTCACTCATTCTTTTTTGAAAAATCCTGATTATATACCTAATTTGAACCAATCCATTGTGGCTGAGATTGGTTTTGTTGAATTTTTGGGGTATTTGGCTGCTTTTCTGTCCATCCAATAGAATACTTTGTCTGTCATAGCCTCTTGACAATATGAAACTGTTTCATATTGCCACAGGGCATGAACTATTTCATTTGAAAACCATTTGCCATTTTTTGTCATATTCAACATTTGATTGTTTTGAGGTATTTTTTATGATTCATGCTACTGATGTTAAGTAATTGTTAATTATATCTGTTGGTAGTTGCATCCACGTCAAGTTGTTGCCTCAAATGAGGTTGACTGCATAGCAGGTAATGATAGAGATTTGAAGTTCAAGTCTCTTGTATAATAGCCATGAGATGTCAAAACCAACCTCAATATTAAACATTATGAATTGATTTTGTCTGGATTTTGTAGTAATCTATGGCTTATAATTTTAGAATAGCATGGTTTTGTGTGAAACAATTTCTCCAAAATTCATGAAATTAGCTTGTCACTTGGCACAAAGTGATGACATCATACAAGATGTAGATGATCCTGTTAGAATAAATCAATGTCATTGTTTATGTAAGCTTCACATTGTCTTTGGATATGGGAAATGGTGTAAGAAATTACCTTCTTTTTGCCTTTGATACAAGTGGCTTAAACTTCCACCAGGTTGTTAATTAAGAGGGCATAATGGATTTGTCCATTCATTTCCATTGAAAAGGATGATTTACATCTGTTGTTTGTCCAACTGCAAACATTTGAGTAGTCTCCCCAAATCAATGATGTGGGGTATGCAACGCCCAATTTCTTTGCTTTTCGATAGGAGATCCAGAATTAGTGTGCCACTGAATAAACCATTAATATTGTTACATAATCTAATGGATTTATGACTAAAAATTATTTGGCTTTATTATTTTCATGTACATGTTTGTTCATGATTATACTACTAATAGTCATTCTAGATACTACCACAATTGCGTAGAATAGGGGTATCCTTCGCATTTATATCAACAGAAATTTCTGAATTGATTGCTATCAAGTTTTTTCTCCTTGACAATATGTGCCATGGGTGTTTTCTGTGGGATATCTTTGCCCTGGAGTGTTTTAGGATGATTTAGAAGCCATCATGCAATGCCTACTAGTTTATTTTGTATAGTTTTTTGTTATTGTGGCATGTTTTGACCATTTCTGATTGGGTATATTTATTTTTCCTTTGCTCAAACTTTGAAGTTGGTGCACTTTTTGATTGCTTATTCAATTTGGCAAACTGTTGCTGGTGCTAATTAATTGAGACTCATTTTCATCAATGACATACATACATAATATATGTGTAATGTGTGATACTAAAAGTTGAATCAACAGGGCTGATTTTTGTTCATGGGGTCAGTTTTTCTTCTAATATCTCTATTTTGTGGACTGTGTAGAGTTTTTACGTTGGGGTTGAGTGTGGATTTATTTAATTATTGCTTTTGCTACATATTCTGGTGGTAATTCTGCATACATTTTGCATGTATTAATGATAATGTCTAGAACTTTATCAACAATTTTTTAAAATCGTTTCAAATAAATTCTCTACTTTATCTGTTGCAGTACTGCAAATAATATATTCTCTGTTTTGGACCTCTAGCACAATTTAATCATCTACAAACATTCTATGGGATATTAACTGGCCTTCCATTTTCATTAATACTCCATTGTGGTTTTTACATGCTTTTGTTTGTACAAATTTTCCTTTGTTACCCAGATATGGAACCCATTGCGATTGTTTGAAGTGTTTTTTTGTGTTTTGTCATTGAAGTGTGTAACCATCAAAACTTTTTATTGATTGTTCTTATATCCTCCAAAGTACTCCTCAATTTGAAGGACTATAATCTGTTCCAAGTTTTTCTACACATTTGATGTATAATATGTAAGCAGATAATATTACATAAAAATGCTCTTAAAACATCTGGGTGGTAGTTGATGTGACAAAAGCATGACTTGACTTTATTTTTATGGATAATAATGTCTTTGTGTTGATGTGTGATGTTCAGATTGTGTGATTCCATTAATAAATTTTCCCATATGTCACCAAATATTCATTGTAATTTGACATCATACTTGTTAGAAGCAAGTGAGTTAACTGGTCTTGAATGTGGGATCACCAACCATTGCTTGATAGTGGTTTTGACCTGGGATAGTTGCACCCAGAATGTAAAGATGGTGTGGACAATGTAATAGTTGAAATTTGGAACATGCATATGAATACTGTTAATCCTTTTGTGTGGACCTATGGACGTGATGATGCTTGCTGTCTCCTTGAAAATGAACATGAACACAGATATTGTTGTGGCATCATTAAACATAAAACTGTACCACTTGACACAATATATTTGCTCAGGTTGGCCAGCTGCCATAGAACATGATTGTCCCCTCAAATAGTGTTGATATTTTACTTGGTGCTTTGCTTGGTGTTCTTTGTTTCTATGTTGTCCAAGGCTTTTTTGATAGGATAGATGCCAACTTTCTTTTTTCTCTTTGACAATATGAATAGAATAGGGAAATAGTATTGATGGGTAGGCTTCACTGACAATCTTGTATTCAAGTTTGCTGACAGTCTGTTCAAAAATTATGAGCTGGGCCATCATGGCCGATAGGACTTTTTCCAATTCAAGTTCATCTACATTGTGCATGAGGGAGTTGAGAGTCTTCAACAGCTCAATACACAATCTTTCAACATTAGACTTAAAGAGTGTACAAAATCCCTTTTTGAATGACTTTTTAATCATTTCCATGCCCATCTTACCAATTTTGGGAGCACTGGATATATTGCTATTGTGAGAATGTCTAACTCCAAACATAGTTACCTTTGACTGAATCTTTTCCCACCTCTTCCGTAAGTCTTTGTTACCGTAATATTTCTTCAACTTATTGGTAATATGATTGCTTCCAAGATTGAAGTTGATTGATGCATCTGCCTTATCTTGTTGTCTGGTTTTGGATTTTTTAAATGGTGCACAATATGAGAGTCAAAGGAATGATGGTGTTGGTTTTGTAATTGTAGCCCTTACCTACTTTTTTGGGTTATTTTAGTGAAACATAGATTTGAAACCTTAGTGATCAGTAATCTTAATTAGATTAATAAAAGCTCACTTTATGAAAAATAACAGATTTTACACTAGAATATTACAGTTTGTCAGTCCCAAAATTAATAGAGGTCCCAAAGTTTATGTTTACACCTATTTTTCTGGTGGATACAATCAATCAATATCACACAATGCTGATTGTGTGTACAGTAGGACTGGGTACATAGTATTGTATGCTGGGTGCCCAATTCTTTAGAAGAGTCAGCTGCAAACTAAGATAGCTCTGTTGACAGCTGAAACCAAATATATAGTGATGTCTCAGGCTCTGAGGAAGACTATACCAATCATGAACCTCATGCAAGAAAAAATTGCATGTTTGAATTGCACCTTCCAAAACCCAAATTTGTCATGAAAGTGCACAAAGACAATCAGAGTTGCATTGTTATGGCACAATCTTCAAAATTCACTGACCACACTAAACATATTGCAATTATATATCATCACTTCAGGAAGCACATCAAAACACAGTCAAACCTGGATGATTTTGTTCAAATCAAATATGTTGATAGGAATGACCAGTTAGCTGACATATTAACAAAACTGCTTCCAGGAGAGAAATTCTTAGGGTTCTGCAAACTCCTAAATGGATGGTTACTGGAACAAATCAAAATCTTGCTATGATGGAGTGTGAGATTACCTAAATCTCTATTTTAAAAATGAAAGGTTTTACTATTGTTTTAGGGAAACTTAAATTTGAAATTGTAGTGATAAGTAATTTTAATTAAACTATTAAAAGCTTACTTTATGAGAAATAATGGATATTATAATAGAATATCACATTTTTTATATCCATTCATAGATTTGCATGATACCTTTCCTGCCCAGTGAAACCTTCTTACATACAAAATTTACATGAAATTAGTAGGTATGTAGAAACTATATGTAACTTTTGTCAGACATTTGATTTTTTGAGTTTGAAAA
>JALLOT010003422.1:0-11302 GCA_036939595.1 Thalassiosira livingstoniorum | reverse complement strand
GGATCAGTCACAATACCACGGAACATATCTGGATAGTAATAATCTTCATCGTTGATGATGGTGAAGACTTGTCCTTGCACTCCCATCAAATTGGGAACTGGTGCCATTTCTTCAGTGGCCGCGAATACAGGAGGGAACGTGCCTTCCACGAAAGTGGCTGCCAGCGCAGCTCCCTGTGGGAAGCCACATGTGAGTCCATCCCAGAAGGGGTTTTGGTATTGCCACACAGTTCCACAAGCACCAAAGATGGAGGATGGCCAGTGCACTTCGTAGGTTTCTCCTACCTTCACTCCAAGGCAGTGCTCGAATTTGTATTCGGTGGTGAAACGAGGATCAGATTCGTCGTAGAGGTTGCAACGGGTGACGCCGTCTGGGAAGCAGAGCTTGTCATCGGATTCGGAGCAAAGTGGTGATGGTCCTTTGGCATCAAAAGAGTCACTCAACTTTTCGAATTGGCCTTCAGAGCGATGCTCAGATCCAAGCTAAGAATGGAATTAACAAAATAGGTAAGAATTGACATCATGGCCAACTGAGTTAGAAAAAAAATACATATTCTTACATGGAAGTGGGCATTGGCAGCGCACATTCCGGCGGTGTGAAGAGGTTCTGCGAAAGGAGCGAAGTGGGGCTCGTCGTATTCTCCAGTGTATCCAACGGAAATGTCTGTTCCAGTTTGTTCGCCAGTCTCATCACAGGGGACTGTGGTGGCAGGAGAGGCTCCCTCTCCGAAGAAATACTCAAGTGGCCCATCAGAAGAGTCAACGCAGGGATTGTCTCCCAATCTGAGGTGTGGTGGGTAAACGAAATAGTTTGGGCCTGAGCCATGGCCGTGACCATCGCCTTCGTAATGCTCCTCTTCGTGGCCGTGTCCATCTCCCTCATAGTGCTCCTCGCCCCCTTTATCGGCCTTGGCGTCCTTCATCACCTTTGAACTCTTGGCTCCCTTCTCAGATTTGGTTCCCTTTTCAGCTTTAGATCCTTTATCGGCTTTGGGCATTACCTCCTTCTCAGCTTTTGCATCAACTGTTTTGTCAGCCTTGGATTCCTTCTCTGTCTTTGCCATTTTGTCGCCTTTAGCCATGATGGGTTGGCTCATGGCGGTGTGGCCATCGGCGAATGTGGCGGCTGGGAGGGTGAGGGCAATTGCAATGGCAAGTTTCATTTTGTTGCGTCTTTATGTCAAAGTTGTGAGATGATTAGAGAAGTTGTTGCTGTTGGGAGATGATTGTTTTATGTGAACTCTTTTTAAATTGGCCGGTTTCTGATTTCGTCATGCAGACGTCACAAGTATCTTCAATACCATGCTTTACTGCCATGTATTTTCCTCGGCAACCACAAAATCCAATGGTGTAGACAGGGTGGAGAGCAGAGAACACGGAGCATGAAATCGTAGTAATTCGGCTTTGCACCTACGGATCATAATATATACTCCTCTTCTACCTTCTTCTACTCGGCACTGAAGTATGGTAGTATTGCACAAGGATGGTAGGTAAGTAGTAGAAAGTAGTAAGTAGGTAGCTAAGTAAGTAAGACGATCGAGCGGCCCTGATCAAAGAAAAGAGAGGAGCCATGCATTAGAAGGGCCTTGGTTTTGTGTCGAAATTTTAGAGTGCTGAGAAGAACCGCCCTAAGTAGAATAGTACAATAATACCTGCTAATTAACCTCTACACGCCGTGTTTGTGCCACAACCCCACCAAACAATAGACAGCACTTGCAATATTGTATGGTATGTTACTATGGTATTCTTTTCATCGCTGTCTCTACAACAGAGGGATGCCAACATACTCCCATCAACTCCCATCGTGCTCCCATCCGTTCGTTTTCTTTTGCGGAAACGACGACTTGATAATAATATTAGGTATGTATGCAGGGGCTGTTTTTAAGATAAAAGTACAATAGTAGTATTTATCTAAGGTATTGTACCATACTTCTGCTATGGTACTGCGGGCATGGCGCGCATCCATAGTTTTCATTTTTGTAGCTCCAATTAATCCTAAGTATTGTACTATGGTATGGTAGTGTAGAATTATTATTATTATTACTTAGAAAAGCTGAGGCGACCTGCCCGCCCGCCTTGGATGGTATGGTATGTACTACCATATTATTTCTTATTAGTAATGTACCTACTACTACTTCTTACTCGTATTACTACTTAAGGTAGGACCCAAATAATATTAAGTACTATAATTACTCCCTCTGTATTACATAAAAATGTATATTGTAAGCTTGAAATTGTCCAGCAGAAAAATCAGAATTTTGATACTGGATCCTCTTCTTCCTGCTTCAGTGACATCCGATGCACCTCCAATGATGGCAATGAATAGGGGACTTCTCCACTGTGGCAAGATCCAAGATGTAAATGATGGCCTCAACAGACAAATGTATGAAATTGCAACACAATGTGGCTGACTTTATAGACCCACTATTGGTTCTACACCTGTAATGGAGATGATTGGCCTGGTTTTGGCCAACTATAACACTATTCTCAAACCCCATTTGCTACCTACCACTGTGGAATCCAATATGACTGAGATTTTTGCTGTTTCCAACCAAACCAAGATCACGGTATGCCGGAAACAGTCAACTATATTAGTCCTATGCACCAGAAAAGGTGGCGACGGCTTTGCAATTGTAAAATTAGAAATCATATGGGTTTCATGGAGGTGGTAGAATTTTTAAATGCCATTTAGACCATGATGCCATGGAGGTATCCCTGGGGTGTTGTATATCAACAAAAAGGACTTGAAGAGAAGAATCTGATTTGGATATTCAGATTTTTCTGTGACTGAAACTGACCTTAATCCTGCCTTTAGAATAAAATTCCGCTTTTTTATGTAAGACGAAAAGAGACCAATATTTCAGTACAAAGTGCATAAGCACAACATAATAATGTGAGATATTGTTGACTAAAACGCTAAAAATATAAAAAACGGCTAAAACAAGACTTATTTCGCTTAATTACTAAATAAGTACTAAAACAGTTATTATCCTAAATTCTTCAATTATCCAAAACAGTACCTTATTTATATTTTTAAGTGTTTGTTATTTTTTTATTCAGCAACCAATGACAATATCAAACATATGAGCAGTACTATGATATTATAGTACTTACTAAAATGTTTTAGGAGCAAAAAATATGCAATAAATAATGACTTTCTGACAAAATTTTGGACAAGAAATTCAAAAATTGCAATGAGACGGGGAGGATTATATTGGACAATGGACACTTTGTAGACTTCACCTTACACTTCAAGTACTTAGGGTCTTTCATATCTTACAACCTAAAATATGACTTTGACATCAAAGCTCACCTCTCATGGGCAAACAGAGCTATGGGGGCTCTTCACAACATTTGGAATTGCCAACACACCAACATGTACAGTAAATATTTACTGTTCATGGCAATCCCATTGAACCTACTCCTGTGGAGCTGTGAAGCATGGGCGCTGAAGGAATCCAACCTGAACAAACTAGATGTTTTTCTCCACAGATCCATCAGGAGAATATTAAAAATAAACATGCATAATGTTCAAGAAGAAAAAATAACAAATCAGTACATCTGCAGAAAATTCTATGACATGTAAAACATCAGAAGCCATATAGCCACAAGGCAAATGACTTACTTTGGCAAAATTGCGAGAGGCAGTAATGAACACCCGCCCAAGCACTTAATTACTGCCTGGAGTAATAATCCAAGACCCAGAGGGGGAGTACTAACCACCAATAAAAAATCATTGGTCAAAAGTCTGCACATTTTACTGCCTGTAGAAATGGAAAGATGCAAAAATGGTGACCTGGCAAAATGGTGGCACATAGCTCAAGACAAAAAAGAATGGGCTTACCAAATCAAATGCCTAAAACACCCAGACTGNCTGGGCCTGAGCCATGGCCGTGACCATCGCCTTCGTAATGCTCCTCTTCGTGGCCGTGCTCATCTCCCTCATAGTGTTCCTCGTGTTCGTCTTCCTCCTCGTGGCCGTGTCCGTCTTCTTCGTGATGCTCCTCCTCTCCTTCATGACCGTGTCCGTCTCCTTCATAATGCTCATCGCTGCCGGCACCTCCATTGTACACCTTCGCCGCCTTGCCAGTTTTCGCACTCTTTGCACCCTTACTACTTTTACTTGACTTGGCGGGTTTGGAAGCTTTTGAAAATACGCCATGGGACATGGCGGCCTCTTTCTCGGCTTTGGTGTCATGGGTTGGCTCCTTGTCCCCTTTGGTATAAACTGCTTCAGCATGACCATCGCGCTCCTTCTTCGCTTCTGACTGGATAGTCAAATCCGCAATGGCGGCGAGGGCTAGGAAGAGGCTTAGCTTCATCGTGCCCAAGATTGTTAACTAACTAACGGGTGGCTTTTCGCCAAATTTGGCTTGGGAAGTTGTGGATTGTGGAGAGTGGGTCGGAATAGAGTTGGAGACTTGGTGCTTGGACACAAAACACAAAAGCAAGCCGAGAGATTCGAATAGTTGCGGCTGTGTGTCTTAGAAAAGGATATGGACACGTTTTATTTCTTTTGTAGATACAGAATCTTATAGACTCCAAATAGAAATACTATGTGTGGACGTTTTCAAAATAATTAAGAGGAAACGATCTCATTGTCATTGATATTTACACCTGTTGGGAATAAATAGACTTGTTTTTAAAAATCACCTGCAAAGGTTTCTTTAATGTCGTGGTTTATAAAAAAAAATAGGCTCTTTTAAAAATAACGGGCACTTTTTCAGGAATCAGAGGTAGCAAGATTAAATGGCGGGCGGCTTGGCAAGGAAAAAATTACATTTTTTGGCGGGCATGAGGATAGAAACTTTTATCGCGAAAGAAATTGTTATTTATGTTTTTAAACCAGTATTATTTAAGCCAATTAATTAAAGTTCAAAATTCAAAAACCGACGAACTTGTCTATAAAAAATAAGAGTAGTCTTCCTACATACATATGGTACAAGGGTATTTTTTAATGTTGTATGTACAATACATCGTACTTATCGCAGTACTCCTAAGTTACAATAGTTCGCACAGTATTATAAAAATACTACCTCTGTCTTATAATAAAAGTCGAATTTGGTTCAAAAGAAGGGATTAAGGGCTTTGTTTGAGTAAGAGAATTCTAATTATTCAAATCAAATTCTTCCCAGGGTTTACCTTTCCATTGATGTATGATACCATGGGTCTAGAACCATGGCATCATCATCAAAATGAGCCTCAATAATGGCAAAACGCCACCACTGACAGCATTTTTCATGCTGTGGCATAGATATTGCGCCTCTCCCACAACCAACACAATGGTCGACTGGCGTTGGCCCCATTTGACATGTTGATACCGTACGTAATTCCTACCTACGTAGGACTCCCCTACCTACGGTACCTACAAGAATCCGTGCCCTAGCAGCACATATGTTTACACAGCCTGAGAAAGCGTGTGTAACACAACAGTACGGCTGGCACATGGCAAACGAGAAACACACATATGGAATGTGTGCCCAATCGCCAATGTGCCAAATGGTTTGTTAGAGCTCACATTTTGCAAGCTCAAAATGCATAATTTTACATCTCATAAAATTACTTAGATCAAAACCTAGATGACAAAAGTACTAAGCTACAGATGCACTTGACATGACAATTGTGTTGCTTGGTTTGGTCAAAATCAACCAGAAGCTAGGTTGTCATGGACACAAAGGTGACAAGACAGTGGCAACTGAAGGATCTATGTAGCGGCGTCATTCTCAGCCGATACAAGTCAGAACGATGCCATTTAAGGCTCTAACGCCTTACACATATGCTAAGCTAAACATTAGTGTTTAGCAATTTAAGTATTGCTAGTGTTAATCTACTCATTTCTGCTGGAGTGGCCGCCATGGTGGAGAAGTCCATTGGGGGACGCCATTGTCCAACTACCATCATGAATCATCTGTAGGAGCAAGAATAGGATCTAGTATTAAAAATATGCCTTTTTGTTGGACGACGAAAATGACCTAGTGTAACTTTTTGTAGTACAGAGGTAGTGTATTATTGTAGGTATTGATCCATTATTACTTATCTACTACCTACTTACTTATTTGATTACCTCTACCGTCCCAACGATGTGCTAATATCAATAGGAGTATTTTTTTCAATTACTCATGGGTTACGTTGAATTTGAAGTTCTTGTTTCAAAAGAATGAGAACGTATGTGGACAGTGCAACAGTAAGTACTTAGTAAGGATCCCTGACATCAGCTTTACCACAAAACACTCTAACTTGGGTTAAAATCAAATCTAAAATGGTGGTGGTGGTCTATGTAGAATACATAGAGACATACCAGAGGTTTTAAAATTGTCTCCAAAAAATAGTGATTAAGTTTTTTCCTCTCACAAGTTACCCAGCAGTTATCACAAACTTTTACAGGTATTGAGGAGGCAAACTTTGTGGTGGTAGTACCTAGAAAAATGCTAGCTTTTACTAGATAAGTCACCAAATACCTCTTGCTTATGTTAAAACCCCAGTAGTTGTGGTGGTGAGAAAAATTACTAACACATCATGTACCAATTCTACATACATTGTAAGGGGCCCTTACTTCGTAGTAAGTACTTAATAAGTACCATACAACTTACATCAGTTCTCTGGGACAAGCACTTGCTATTAAAGATGGATATTTTCAAGTACCATAGTCCTGTTCCTTAGACATAAGAAAGATGACTTGAACTTCATGGTCTTGTCTTCCTTTCCCTTAAGGGATTTGTATTTGGATATGTAGATTTTGAATCAAGAGTTTTTGTATTTGAAATCTGAAATTGTTGCTTGTATAAAAAATGAATGTAATGTAGAAATTATTGATTCCTTGGTTGGTTTTTAGATTGTCTATTATATTATTTGGTTTATAGTTTTCAAGTTTGTGCTAATTACTATGACATAGAAACTATTAAAAAATAACACGTCTGGCTTTAGTATGCATTGGATATGGCAACAAACGTGTTAAAGCCTGCTTTTGGCTACAATAGGAATCATATGATTCTATACAAATCATCTATCTTTAGGTTGGTAAATTAACTGTCTATCTTTGATACAACTGCTTCAGTACTCAGTTATTTGATAAGAAGAAGATGATACTATTGCAAACATATTTACTGTATTCTTGATTTTTGTGAAAAAATGCACCAAACAACACTGAAAGTTATGTGCCACAATGATGCCACATGTCCATGGCCCAAATTTAAAAGTTTACTGAATCAACTCAGCAAGACTCATAATTTACACTTCTTTTTCAATATTTTTGTATGAAATCTGCTGAAACTTGGGCTTTTGATAATTTTTTGCTGCTCAAATTTTTCAAAGGAAGTAGGTAATATTATGTGTTTTTCCACAGAATATTGCAAAAATTGATGGTGTAACTTTTTGTTGACAAGTACCAAAATTCCTAGTAAGACTTGGATAAACTTATGTTTTCACAAATTTCAATCATCCATTCCCTCTTTAAACACCATTCAACCATAATGCAACCACTATGAATCCACACTATTTAAGTTCGGCTATTTTTTAATGAACTTTGAAAATCAACTAGTCTGGATGACTATCATGGTATTTGGTTTGTGCAACATGATTTTGGATTTGCTGCAGAATATTTGTGAAGTTTTAAATAGTTAGGGTTTGAAAACAATGATGAAAACAGGGTTTTCATAGTGGTGTAAAAAATAAAATTGACTGTATAGTGGTTTCAACATGATTTGCTGAAGTTGCATACCTTCTACATTGGACTCTAGTGGTTACAATTTAATAAAAGGTGGCTGTGATGTAACAAAGTGGCTGTGAGGTAACTATTGATAAAAGGTCTGTAAGCCTTAGAGCCCAAAACTGATATTTCATCAAATGTGAGTTTAAAGTACTCATTCATACCCTTAGGGATGTTACTAATATAGATTCAATAATTTTTGGCTGAAAATAACAATGCACAACAGCAAATGTACAGAGAAGAGTTTTTTCAGTTAATTTTTAATGTATTTTTCTTTTAAAAGATACAGTTTTGGGAGAAATGAACATAGTACCAAGTACTAAAAACAATTCTAGTAATCCCTCTACAAATCATCAAAAAGATAGCACAATATTGCTGTTTCAATGTGAGAAAATGAACTAGCAATCATCATAATCAGTGCACAAGTGCAGTAAATTTTGTCAATTGTTTTGGTAACAGTTATTACATGAATTATTATGAATGCCAGAACCCATAAACTATTGCATATTCTGATTTTATTAATTATCTTTAGCTTGGTTGCTTTCATAGTGTGGAAGTGTTTGCATTGAAATTGCCATGAGAGAAGTAAAGGAATAACATAGTTATGAACAGAAAATGAAAATTGAGACAATGCCATTAAAAGAAGAAATGCTTAGCAGGCCACCAAAACAAAATGATTATGCCTAGATGTCTGAACTATAGGAGTAAAAGAAAACAGGAAAGAAGATTTGAGCATGCCAGAAAAAGACAAAGGAAATCAAAGTAGCTTTCTAGCCATCAAATAATTTACCTTCCACTTTGACTGCACAATTGGGAAACACACTTACTGTAGACAGTAATCTGAGCAAGAGAACAAAACACATTTAATGGGAAAACACCAAAATGATTTTGCCAAGAATAGAATTTCCTCCCCCCAAAAAAACAAAGAGACATACCCCAAACTACAAAGAGAGGTTTTTTCAAACTGACAGAAGTGTTTCAATAATTGTTAGCTTTGAGGAAGTGCCTGAGCATGGACAGAGACATATCAAAAACTGTGAGGTTAGGTACTGTGGTGGAGATGGGTAGAACATCATCCCAAAACACACTAAAACATCGTACCTTCTTCATCCTCAAACAAACTAAAACATCTTACCTTCTTGCCTAGGCAAAGGATGCAGTAGGAGTAAGCTCACCACTTGATTGCTGCCTTTTATCCTTGCATTATGCATCCAATGGCCATATTATCTTAGCTACTTCAATAATATACAAAGACCAAAGGGATGTGTTTATGAGAAAAATTGTAAATTCAAATATTGGTCAATAGTATATTACAGCTGCTGATGGACTCAACTCTCCCACAAGATTACTAATTACATTACAATCAACTCAGTGTTATGGCCGATTGGGTCAACTATCTATTTTATTATCAAATAATATGGAGAGACAAGAGGGAAATGGTAGATTAGAAGATGAGAGAAGACAAGGGTAGTGATAACAACACAAAATATTATTGCCTCCAGGACTCCATGGTTGCTCTCAGACATGGGTTCTACACCATAGACCAGATGCTGAAAATTCAGGGTCATCAAAAGCAAGAAGAACAATGCAAGGAAGTAAGAGAAGAGGCAACACTAGCATCATATGAGAGGGTGACAATTGTTACATACAACATCAGACCTAATTGACCTATTATGGGGGGGCTGATTTTTAATGTCATTCCCATCATGACAACCCATTATCATTATCAGCACAGAGTATTTATCAGATCTTACAACATGCTGTGCCTGTTTGGTCTGTTGTGTTGGAAGTCATGTTGGTGTTTAAAGTGGGTCCCCTTGTAGCCAGGAGCATGGGAAACAGGTTTGGCATCATTTTCAGCTGTGGCTGGTGGATGGCAGGCTGCAATGAAAAGTGAATCTTTTGCAGTTAAGTCTCAACCCACATACCATGTCGACACTTCAAATTACAACTGTGCACTCAGCCACAGTGACTAAATGCACAGTTGTAATTTGAACACAATTGGTCCAGTGTGGAGTGTAGACTGAGTTTTAACTGCAAAAGGATGCCTTCAGAAAGCAAATCTCCTAAAACTCATTCTGTGCTGTGGGGCATTGTTGGAGTGGGTTTGGCACAAGCAGGAGGATAAGGGCAATAAGATTAATAAAGGGTATTATTTTGAATAAATTTAGCAGCCAAATTTTTCACCAAAATAAAAGGTCTTGTGTGCCCCCTAATATTAAGTGGTTTCAAAGTCTCTATATTTTTAAAACATGGTTTCAAATGAATTCTTCTCCAAGTGTTTTCTTAAATGACCAGTTCATGGGATTTTATCATAACAAAATAGATTTGTATAATCAAAATTGGTTTGTTTGTACTATCTAACTACATATGAATTCCCTACTTCTTTTGAAATCATTTTTTATACAAGAAATCAAAAATCATCAAACTAAGAATTTCCCACAAAAAACAAGTGAAAAAATATTTTTTGATTTTGAAAGGTGTATTGGCTATTGAGTTTTGGGCCTTGATTGAAGGGGGGGAATATCTTTTGCAGTTGAATGGATCAACTGTAGCTCATGAAAAAACATGGAAGTAGTGCACAATATCAATAAAATACTTTAGACAATGCTTCTATGATCTACAAAACAATCTGTATTATCACTTGGTACACTATTCAGTAATACATACTCAATAAAAAACATCAGTAATCCAGTGATAAATCATTTTTAGTTGGGCTTTGTCTACTGAAATAACATTGCTTAAAAGTACAGTATTACTCTCCCAAGGTGTTTATACCATTGTCTCAAACATGATAAATTTAGTTTTGATTTTATCAGGTATTTCTCACCATCAACATGGGGCCCAAGTTTATTTTATTACCATTCCCTGATGATCTGGGGGATTGAGAAGCTTGGGCTAGATAACACCATAATAATAGTATCTAACCTATCTACAATTTTTTGGATAAAATATTTGGGACCATCATTAATCTTACCTAATATTGAGCAGTCTATGTACATGAAAATTGCTTTTTTCAAGCAAATGCTCACTATTGATCCTGCCTTGTTAGCATTTTTACCACATAGGTACTTAAAAACTATTGTTGCACAGTTTGTCATGCATGCTGACAGGCAGTCTGAATTTTACCACTTTCTCAAGCCATTGGCCATGCAAATTTTTGTTTTATTACAAGGCTGTCAGTTTGAATGGAAAATGGATGGCTTCAAGAGGAGAGTGACTATAGGTTGGAGAATCACAACCAAACATTGCTGGGAACTAGTGTTAACTTGTGGGCCAATCACCAAGTGACAAAAGCAGGTGCGAATCAAAAATAATCACAAATGTCCATAAATTCCTATGTATTTTTTGAATTCCTTACTATTGATTGTTTGGAATTATTGGGTAAGATTTTTGGGAGTACATATCTAGAACAAAAAGAATACTACTACTGAATAATATAGAGAAAAATACTAACAACCAACATCAATGTAATTGGTCTATTCTCTGTACTCTTTACCAAATTTAACAGATATATTGCAATGTTGTTCCAAGATAAAGGTTTGATCATCCTAACCAAGGCAAAAGAGTTGAAGAGCATACTATCTGGTTTTAGGGG
>JALLOT010003421.1:0-15117 GCA_036939595.1 Thalassiosira livingstoniorum | reverse complement strand
GATCATAGTGACACACAAAAATCCTGGTACTTTAACTCCCAAAAGCGAGACAAATTCCAACATTTTTACTAGATACAGAAAGAAATATGGACATTATAATGTTAGCAGAAAATATCATGTAAGACCTTTTTTCTATTTCTAGTAAAACTCGTTCATTTTTACGCATGTAGGATTACATATTAATGTAAGAAAGACATAAAACCTATTGATTCCTTCATTAAATGCATTTTAAAAAAATTAAATAAAATTTGGCACACCCTGACAGAAATAATGAAAAAGCCGGAATAATTTTTACTGTTTGATTATTCTAATTGATTCTCATTTTCTATAAAAATTTTTGCAGTGAACAGATGGCTGAACTACCACGCTCTCCGACCTCAACTCCAGATCTATTGCTTTGACAAATCTTTGAGGCATTCCCACTTATGGGAATTTCATATTGATATTTTCATTAAAGGGTTCAATGAGGAGACTGTGACATAAGATGCAAAAAAACTGAGAAAAAGTCAATTTTGATTAGAGAAAAGGGGTGTAAAAAAAGTAATTTGTCTCCTTATCTGTGTAAGATAAAATTATGCCTATTCCTATCTTAAAATGCTTTTCTTGATGAGAATTATTTCAATATTATAACAGCTTCATCAGAGTCATTTCTTGTGTCATTTCCTTTTTTTGGCTTATGAAAGTGTTAAGTAATTTTGATTAGATTCTTTCTCGTGAACCCTACCTGATTTTTGTATGTCACTAATCTATCAACAACCACCCGCCGGCAACCCTCATTTTGTAGACCCAAGCATGAAAGCACAAGCAAGATGGGGGTCTCCTAAAAACCAGGTTGTGTGCACTCCCTTTTTCTACCAATATCCCTGTATGTACATTAATGTATAAGTTTCTACTATACCTTAAACCTATTTACCTTAAAATAGAGCCCCCAAATTTTGAATTTGGGATGACAATGACAACAGCAACTCGAGGGGGTTGGTACCAAATTTCGTTTTGAGGAGCTAGTTATAAGTGTTTATCACACTGATTTGATTGATTCTAACGCAATATGCACCAAAGAAGACAAAATTGCCAACAGAAATGATGGAGATTGGTGGAAAAAAGCCTGCGATGACGACTGTCGCACTTCATTGTTGCCGCCACCATCGACATGGTGATTTGAATAGTAGGATAATTAACTAAAACATCAACTTATTGAGTTCCAAGAGAGGTATTGATTCAAAAACAGTATTAGTTGATCCCTACATTTGTCAGAACTTGACGAATCAACGTTTTTAGTTAATTGTAGCTAAGTTGTATTTCCGACACCATGGTCAGATAATTTGGCATGGGTTTGCCTGTATTAATTTGTTATTATGAGGTGGTAGATACATTGCACTGTATTTGTAATTTGGTATTAAATGTACATACGTTATAGATGGTATGCTATGGGGGTTAACATGAGTCCATCTTTTGTTTAACCTGAAGAAACATAACAAAGAAAAATTCTTAGGCAACCCCATCTTGCTTGTGATGAAAGAGTGAATATTTTTAAAACACGCTCAAATCGACTCCAATTTTTAGTTCCAAGCTTTAATGGATCAACCTTCAAGGAGTAAAACATAATAATCTAATCTAAATTGGAACAAAATCGAATCAGTTAATCTTGATCAAGGATATTGAATCAGCTAATCTGAATCACAGAAATTCAATCTAACAGAATCTAGCTAATCTGGATCACATCATGGGCAGCATAATTACTTGCTTACGATCCGAGAAATCTCAGAAAAGTATTTTTTCAAGTAAGCTAGTTTTTTGACTTTCCTGTGAGAAATCTAGATAATCAGTGTAAGAGGCCAGATTATCTCGAAACATCACACATCCAAAAAAGTTGTTCCAGGAAGCTTAAACTTGAGTTGTGGAATGGTTTCAGTGTATGTCACAACAACTCATATTAAATCAGTTGGTCTCCCGTGATCCCCATTGAAAATTCACAAAACAAAATACCACAACAAAATAAAGACAAAATTGCAATTTAAAAATGCAGAAATCAAAACCAAGGGGTTAAAACTACCATAAAAAAGAAGGAACTTACTTTTAGATAATTTATTATGATTGTACATGAGTTTCAAATGAAAATTTCATATATTTTTTTAGAAAATATAAGTTTGATCACTCCTTCAAACAACAACATTAAAACCTTGTGAAATGTGAATCTCTAAAGCACTTAATATTTAAGACTGGTTTCCATATTCTGATCAAAAAATTTCAATTTTTGGAGATGTTTCTTTGCTTTTCTTTTAAAAAACTATTGAAGAATATTTTCCAAAATCTATTCTTTTGACAGAAAAAAGACTAAATAGTTGCAAGTATCTTGTTGTTAGATCAATAAACCATATTTGCAAGATGATTTTATTATGTCTTTCAATTTTTTAGTTTGATTAGACAAAATACAACTACAAAAGCAAACAAGAACAAGGTGCTCATAGCTATTATAATCCAAAATTTTAGGAGATTTTATTAATGTAATTAATGCATGTAACACTCAGACACAAAGGAAATTTGAGGTTTTCATATCATGTAATTTTAACTTGTTTAATCTAATGTTGATGTGATAACCATATTTGAAACTCTAATAGAATTTATTGGCATAGTAATTAGTCAACCTATGTCATAATAATCAAAAGAAAACATAATTAGATATGGTTAAATATTCATTAGAATTTTGTCACTGGGTAAATCATTCACTCAAGTTAGTGTTTTTCAAAAAAACTCTCAAGCAATAATAAATTTACACATTTAATCTTGGTGAAAAGGTAATAAGCATCAGCTGACAAGCAAGATAAGCATTACATCAGAACTGCAACAAAAATTTCAAATTATAACAAAGATAGGAAATGTAGTCTCTGAAAAACAATGTAAATTAGTTTTAAATATTTTATATAAACTGCATTTTAAATATGAGCTTCTCACATGCCTTAAAACTCTAACTTAAGAAACAAATGGGTTTCATCTGCCTTTCATGAATTTCAATATTTTTTTCAGCAAAAATAATTCATATTTTGGACTTAACATGCCAAAATCAAACATAAACAGAAAATACATACTCATTGTTGTCAAAACATTTTATACACCAATTTGTAGCACAATGTAATACAACCCCATTTTTTAATTTTTTTATGCTTAAAGAACAAGTAAGGTTTTTGTAAAATTTCAACATCAAAACATTTCATTATTTTCAAAGATTAGTATATTGTTTTAAAGAAATTTTTAGTTGTATCATCAAAGTCTTATTTTCTTATTGAGTATATAGGGCAATAAAAATATCAAATCTTGTTTTTGAAAGATTGTTATCATTGAAAATAATTTCAATTTTTGAAAGAGAGTACAGATAGACTTCTCTAGCTAGGGGTCCAACATAATATTTTTGTGGAATATTTCCTTGTGAGTATTTTGGGGTCATACAAAAAAATGTAAAACTTTGGCATGTACAGAGATTTTGTACTGAAATTAGGATGATACTTTCTGAGCAGGACAAAATTTTGTGGGTGTGCACTTCTGCCCCCTAGTTGGAGAAGCTAAGTACAACATATATTTGCATTAAGTATGATATGGGTAGAATTTGCAAATGTGATTTATTAAAAACCATTTTGGTTTGAGTTTTAATATGGAGTTCATGTAGATACTATCGTAGAATGATCCATGTTTTCAAAGAATGTTGTCACAGTGTTCATCAGGTGTAATGTACACAATAATTACTGCTTTATGATTTACCCAACATATCAATGTAATGAGCAACACATCTTTTTTTGAAACATGTAATGTTTTTTGAATCTCATAGATGGAAATTGAAATGAAATATGTAACTATTAGGTAGATTTAATCTATAATATTGGTAGATGTTGCAATGTAATGATTGTTGCATGTCAGTTGGTTGTGGTTATAATCCTGTTATTTTTTAGCAATAACATAAAAAGTTTATATCAGTCATTCCTTTTTGATTTTTCCTATTTTTTCTTCGTATCATTATCATCTCTCTACGTCCCAAATAATGAAGGAATATATTATTTTAACAGATTAATTCGCCAGCTTAACCTTCTTCTTCCTCATGCTCATGTGTATCATCGCGAGACTAAAATCTTTTGGGTCTTTATGTCAACACATCGACCTAAAAGGGCATAACAATTTTCGATGAAAATGTATTCCTTACCTTTCCTTACGGACATAAAGAGTCAGAAGTCAGAAACCTTTGATACTCCACTAAAGATTTTTATGGTTTAGTACCATGATATCATAAGTATGTACCTTGCTTGGTAAAGAGTACTAGGTACCTCTAGAGAGCTAGATACTCGTGTGTAGGATGGAAATAAAAAAGCAATTTTTAGATACCTTACCTGGTAAGTAAAATACCATACATCTACCATCCTTCTGTACCTACGTGTGAAATTGTAGCTAGATAGAGCTATGGTACTAATTACCATACGTACTTAGGAACTATGATGCCTTTTGCTATTGTATTGTACCTTCGGTAATAAGTATGGTATTGCACAATACATCATCATACTATTACATACCATACAAAACAAAATACTACTAGGAGCGAGTATTTTGTTGTCATGATAGGAGGTCAAGGTAGGTCAAGGTACTAATAGTATTGTACCATCTACAGCGTTGGATCCTGTTGGACTTTCTGGTGAATCTTGCGAACGGTTTTGGAGTACCGACACCATGGCCACTAGATACCATACTATTTACCATAAGGTACTTACATAAATAGTAGTACAATATTAATGGGTTGTTCTATCTACTCACCAACCGTGGAAGATAAGTACTAGAAGTAAGTAGGACAGAAGAAGATAACGCTGAGATTGATGAGATCGATGAAAATTGATGGAGTATCACAGTGACATGTTGAGCACTGATGAAGCAAAGCATTCCAGCAGCAGATAGATCAAGGGTTCTCTTTACGTCTCATAATTTGCTCATAAGTTCGATTTGGAAATCCGAAATTTCCCGAACCTCACACCCTACTCACTGTTCGTGTTACTTATTGTCTAACCCATCCAGACATTTTCATTGACCATGAATCTCCAAATCGGAATCGCCGTTGCCGTCAGTCTGCTCAACAACTATGTTGACGCTTCGTTCTTTGAGGTGCGTGCCTAACTTTGAATCTTGCGGTTGCGAACGCTGTTTCCTTGACTCTCAACCTCTCTCTCCACTTCTCTCGCTCCAGGCCCTCAACCTCCGCGGAGGCGACCACCCCGACTCCACCCAAGTATCCCTCTCCAGCTGCCCCTCCGGCGGCGGCAATTCCTGCGCCTTCGACCCCTTCAACCCCCACGTCTGCGGCAAAGACTACAAATGCTCCTACTCCACCATCTGCGATGCCGAATACGCCGGATTCGACATCTCCAAGGATTGCTGCCAGAGTCCCCAGCCCAGTGCATGTACGATGGAATTCGATCCGAAGGTGTGCGGGAGCAAGAAGTGCCCGTATAGTAATTTGTGTTTGGCGGGGTTGGCGGGGTACAGTAAGAGTCAGTGCAGCAGTCCTCCTCCGAGTTGTCCCAAGGGCAATAAGAACTGCTGTGAGTGAGGAATGATGCCATGATGCATGATGACTATGTTGTTGGACATTGGTCGACATAGATGTTTCTTTATCTTTGTGCTGCTCAATCTTACAAATGTCCCATTCCCTGCTCAATATGCACCTCACTTCTCTCCAGCGGGCGAGCCATCCAACCCCTTCGTCTGCGGCCTCAACCGCTGCCCCTACAAAACCATCTGCGAT
This sequence comes from Thalassiosira livingstoniorum, assembly GCA_036939595.1. Classification (NCBI taxonomy): domain Eukaryota; phylum Bacillariophyta; class Thalassiosirophyceae; order Thalassiosirales; family Thalassiosiraceae; genus Thalassiosira; species Thalassiosira livingstoniorum. The sequence goes on along the minus strand of JALLOT010003421.1, from coordinate 9,344 downwards.
GCCGAATCCGCCGGCTGGAACATCCGCTCCGACTGCTGCCAAGACACCCGCGGAAGCAGTGCGTGCAACACCTCCCTCTCCCCCGTCAGCTGTGGTCCTCCCGGAGGAAAGCAATGCGAGTACGACAACCAATGCAATGCCAATGCGGCGGGGTACAATTCCGCGCAGTGCTGTCCTCTCGTTCCTTCGGGGGTGGCTTGTACCTCCGACAATACTCCGGTGGCGTGCGGGGGCATCCCGTGCCTGTACGCCAATCAATGCATGGCCAGCGCGGCGGGGTATAACAAGAATGAGTGCTGCGTGCAGCCTCCGGTGGTGACTTCGTGTCCCATGAATTATGCCCCGGTGATGTGTGGGAGTTCGAAGTGCACGTATGAGAATGAGTGTATTGCGGAGTTGGCGGGGTTTNTTGGCGGGGTTTGATTATAATAGTTGTGTTCCCGTTTTGAGTTTGGATTTGGAGTAGTGACGATAAGATGTTAGGTTTGGAGGAATGTGCGTGGGAAGAGGGGGAAGGTTGGTACTCAGGGTGTTATGGTAGTTTAGCAGTAAGGTGGAGATGTTTCAAATTAGTGATGAAGAAGTTAGGGATAAAGAGTTGTGTCACCGAACCTCAGAAAATGGAGAACTTAGGAATACAGAGTTGTGAAGGAAGAATAAATCTCGAAATATGAAGTAGTCAAATGCTTAATTGTAGCAGCAATATAAGAAAAAATGAACTCACCTGTTTTATTGTAAAGTTTTCAGAGATTCTATAACAGTTTCGGTATTTTTTTTATGCATGAGTCACTCTCATCCGCGTCATGCTGTTTTATGCCTTTGACACACATGTGAAATTGGATGAGACCAAAAATCAAAACTCAACCTCCATTATATATGAGGTATTCCGATTATTCTGAAATGTTCCTGACCTCAATTGGTTTCATCTTTCTTGCCAAAAAGTCAAAAGGGAAAATGATCAAATTGCTGCAAATTGGCAGTATTTGTTTCGCCATCCTACTTTCCTCGGAAGTAGAATATAATATTATTACAAATTTGACACGAAGTGTCAGAGAATTGCAATAAGGTTTGTTTTGGTGGAAATGCAACTTGTGCCAAGAATTGCCCATGACAATGCCACTGATGAATTAACTCATGTTTCGTGTGTGTTCCACTCCAGAGTTATTTCTATGCAGGGAGACATCATTTGCATGATTGCTATTGGATGCAGATTAGAACACAAGAAAAAGCAACTAAAGCAACATGAAAGCAAAAGCAAAGAAAGAACTGATGTTTTCAAAAAACACCAATTTTTAATTTTGATTCTTTTGCTTCACTTTTGCTTCTCTTTTGTTGAAACAAAAAAATTTATCCAATGCTTTTGCTTCACCTTCACTTTGTTTTCAGGATATACATGCTATGGCTTTACTTCTATTTTGTATAAAATCCCTTCTATTGAAATTTTGTTTTACTTTTCATTTTTATTAAGAAAAAAATGTATTGCTTGCTTTACTTTAACTTTCAGAGTCTCCACAATATGCAGGCTTTTGCTTTACTTTAAATTTGATAAATCCATTCAATTGAATTTTTGCTTTGTTTTTACTTTTTGTTCAATAAAGAATGCATTCTTTTGCTCTACTTTTGCTTTGCTGAATAAGCATTTCATGTTGACTTTCACATTGATTCTGTTTTGTACTATGAAGCATATGTATGACTCATAGAATGCATACCAATTCAAGATATACACACAGAAAATTTGCACAGATGTGAGTTGAGCTACTCTGATAAAAAGTGAGGGTTCTTTGATTAAAAACAAGGATTTGTGGGTGAAAACTAAACAATATTGGGATGGCAAAAACACTGAAACAAGATCTAGTCATTTGTAAAAGATGACAGTTCTTTTACACATATTTTGTAATGCCCCAGACTGAATGAGATCTTCTCTGAACAAGTTCATTTCCCCCTGAAAATTCACAAACAATGGCATTTTGCAATCAAAAAAGGGAATTCTTTTGCTATAATTCTTATTTTTGCAGATTTTTATCTCAAACTTAATGTTCAAAATGAAACTTTATTGCTCACTGTAAGAATCTTGCATAAAGTTTTGTACTTGTTCACTTCTTTTTCGCTTTTGCTTAATGTTACTTTTTACAATTATGTTCAACTTTGTGTTTTTGCTTTACTTTCACTTTCTGTAACATTGGGAAGCAAGTGATTATGTCTCTTCTTTACTTTCTAAAGGAGTTTTGACAATTTGATTTTACTTTAAAATTTCTTAAAAAAAAACAAATGAATTAGTGCTTTGTGCTTTTAATTGAAAGCAATGATTTCTTCTAACTCTGAGTAGATAACAAGTAGATGGTAAGTAGTGATAGGTAAGTATTATTGTTCATAATACAAAATCCAATATTTCTTTATGTAGTATCTTCAACTGAGAGATCTTGGATTGCGTAACATTTTTCAGGGATACACCATCCTGATAATATAAATTTGATACTTAACCCACTAGAACACATGTGTTATTGGAACAAAGTTGAAATGAAAATTTCTTTTCACGGAAATAATATGGTTTGGATAAATACTTTCATTCTTCATTTTAGAATATTGAATATTCATAAACAGACCCAAGAAGTATAAGAGTGATTCACCTGACCTACCGTTTTAATATTTTTGGATAAATATATCAAGTAGATAAGAAGGTGCAAATTTAAAGAATGGAAGGGATGTAACTCATGGAAACCATTGAATGAACAAGCCATGTGACTAATGAATGAGTGCCAAAAGAATAGGGACCATTGACAAAGTAGATTCTTCACATTTAGACCCCTATGAAAGAAGCCACCTTTTAATAACACTATGTAAGATTTTTTATGAAATATGACTAGGTGGTGTAAAAAATGTGTTCAATTTTAAAATGATATTACTGTGTCAATATTCAGCCTTTTTTGTTTTTTGATTTATCTCTCCAACATCTAGGTCACAGCTAATGATAAATATGAGAAGTCATTATGAAAATGCCTTTGAATCCAAATACACAGCATTTTTTTCAGTCCCTGATATTCTTTTGATGGGTATTTGATATTTTACTTAGCAAGCTTATTGTCCTTATCACTTCCAATCTTCTTGCCAAATCAATTTTTTTGTCTTAAGAAGACTCTGGCATAAAGAAACAAATTGTCACTGCAATAACCCTTGGTATTTTTTACTAATTAGCAGGATATTTCAAGTGATATCTGTCATGGTTCATGGGTGAGAATCTTCTTTTTTTCAGACTTTTATCCCATGTAGTTTTTTTTTAATGTTGATAAAAATCATATATTTCTTCTTTCAACTTCTATTAAAATGTCCTTTCAAGCTACATTTTTGTCTATTCAGGAAATAGAATTTGTGTACAATCCTCAATGTCAGTGTTGTCATATCAGGGCAATAGACAGAAATTTGTTGCACAGTTCTTCTTAAGAGTCTTTACTCCAAACTATAGAACTAGTAAGCTGAATTTTGCATGAGAATTCACATTTATTGTCTTTAAAATACAAACTGATGTCTAGTAGAGAATAAAAGCAGAGTAGAGCATTCCATTTGTGTTGTGCATACAAATAATTCTTAACTTGTTCAAAATTATGAATCCAGTTCACCCTCTTCTACACAGCCATGTATTTTGAATGCAAACCTAGCACAATCATTAAAACATACTGCAATTTATTAATAAAGAGCATTTTTTAATTTACATAACTACTGATAACAAAACATGGAATCCTTACATTTCACTCCTAGAAATTCTGCATTAACATTCTGTTTATTTTATCAAAAATATATTTTAAGCATGTTGAGGAGTGAACAAAAGTTTTTGGAAATAATTTAAAATATACTGATCAAATATGAAAAATTAGAAATTGTTCCTAGACAAGATTGAAAATTCAGTCTTTTTGTTTCAACTGGTGCACATACTATTCATGATAAATTTTATTACATGGTCAGATATTAAGAGAAAAAATGTAACAGTGGATTAGTATTTCTGTACCTCAATCAATAAATAATTATGTTTCTATTGCTCATACAATACAATATGTTGGAAACTTTGATTGAAAATATCTTTACCCTGACCAAGTTTTTAGGTAGCTTTAAACACAGTTCATCTTCTGCTTTTTAATAATACATTTCAAATAAAAAATCCCAACAATAGATTTTTTTAACATACTTTTGAATTGTTAAGTGTTCAGGTCTATAAAAAGCTTCCAGGAAACAATAAACAATATACTAGTCAAAAACCAATTATAATGATAAGCATTTTTTCAAGACAAGGCTTCATAGTAGATCCCAAGTTTTATAATTCAATAGGTGTCAAAATGAATGTGGTTACATTTTATCACATTATAAGAGAACAGGAATAAAAGATGAAAATGTTAAGTTGATTTTTACCCATAAAGTAACTTATTAGTAATGCCATTGTTTGTATAAAATAATTTGCTAGTGACTTTGATTGAAAATCTTTGACTTCGTCAACTTAGATCAAAAGAAATGTCTAGGCAATAGAGGTATGGCTATTCATTTTCTAAGTTGATAATTGTTTAGCAGCACCTGTTCAGCACACAAGAATGAAAGAAAAGAACATAAACCCAGCTTCATGAGGCTGTACTATCTTCAAGGTTGCATCTGCATTCAAATTGCCCAAATGTAGCAAGTTGATTTCATCAACCAAAAAAGATAAACAGTCAGCTGGTACCAATTGTGGAAAAGTTGAAATGAATGGCAACTCAAAAAAGAGCAATAAATGCTTGGATTGGTCCCATTGGCAGTCAAATTTGCTTGAAACATGGTTGTGAAGAAATTTTGAAGTCCCAGCACACAACCACAAAGATCAGGTTCTAAAGTGGTGAAAAGCCAAATAAGGTGATGTGGGTTCAGTGTTTGGAGTCACTCTAATGGTCTTCTCCCAGAGGGCTCAGATTACAGTATAAATACTGCGTACTATAGATCATTGCCATCGGACCATCTTTATTTCTCCTCATACCACTTCCTCTCTTATCATCTCCTCTCCTCTCCCCCTTGAATAGACCAAATTTCCATTTTTTATTTCATTTGCAAATAACAAACTGAATGAAAAAACAAAGGAAATTGGACAGGGAAGGAAGGAGAAAGAATGTGGGAGGCAGTCACAAGTTGTGAGCTACTATGTGAACCCCCCTCAAGAGAGATTGGGGTGGTAAAGAGAAGAAAAGGAATAGATCTCAATGGATTGAGAAATTCAAGTGGCTCTCATGAAAATGAAAAGGAGATCTTGTGCTCAAAAGGGTTAAAAATCTCCTAACAGTTTCAACCCTTGCTGCAGCCAAGGTCCACAGGAAAGGACCTAAATTTCCATAGCCTTGAGATCTGAAAAGGGGGTGACCATGGTCTTTATCCCAAACTTGGGGTATAACAAACAAATGCACATGAACTTCAAAGACTTTATTAGTGTGCTATTGGGTCCTTGTGCATGGGACTGCACAATGGACTTGTTCACAACAACCAACAATTTTCAGATGGATGTCACATTGCTGTGGGGTAGAACAAAAGCAAAAGACTGGCTGGGGGAGAGCAACCGAAGTCTAGTGACCCAATCATCATGAAGCAGCTCATAGGTAGTACTTGATAAAGCTTACATAAGGACCATATGGGAGGCATGATGAAGCCAAAAATGAAATATGAGTGACAAATGAACATCACTGTATTTTTCATCACTAACAAAAGGATTGGAAACTTGAGAGACTGGAACCAGATGATCAGTGCTCAAATGAAGCTGTGGCTGAGGAGTTACTGAGGCCTGACAAAAGACAACAAATAGAACCTTATCTCATGTTGTTGATGGGAGTGACAAAGCAAGCAAAGACAATGACACAGTGTTTGCCTCACTGCCACCATGGGAGTTCCAAAATAGGACATTAATTAAAGCTGCCGTGGCTGTGTGGAGGAGACACACAGCAGCCAGAAGCAGATGGTGGTGCATTGATGGTGGTAGGTTGTGGTGGCAATAAATGAAGGGAGAGCCAACAAACAGTCAGACAAGGACAGTGTTGACCATTGAGTGGTGTCATCAATGGGCTTGTCACCAATTTTCAGTTTTTGTTGTTCTGAACCCGCAAAGCAACTTGGGTTGGTGTTGATGCCAGACACAACAACAACAACCAACAGCAAGATGGTTACAATAGTTTTGTGTGGAAAACACTATTTTATGAAGGGATGAGTCCCCAGCAGCAAAAAACAATCAAAGGAAGGCAGATACAATTATGGTGCTTGAATTGTAAAATTTGAGATTATAAATTCCATTATGGGAAGATGTAGACGTGAATGTCATGCCACAACCAACAGTGTGCAGTAGATAAGCTTGGAGGCTGGAATGACCATGTCTTGAAGAGAAAGTGTCACCAAAAACAACAACCAACTTGGCTCATGGCAATGAACAAAATAGGGTTGATGGATAGTGGTTGTATCACCACAAAATTAGTTTAGATTCATTTTCTGGAAGGTATCATACCAAAAAATTACCACGGTAAGCACCGGTTTTCCTGGGTTTACCACAAATTTGGATGGTAATACGTGTTTACCAGTAACAGTAAACCAGGAGGTAACTTATTTTTTGTTACCATAATGTTACCGCCAAGTGTTTTCATGTGAAACAACCAATCAAATGAAACACATGCACACAACTCTCCCAGCCAGCTATTGCACTACCATGCATAACCAGCAAGCCCACAAGCCACCATCATCATTGTTGGCAGCCAAAAAAGGGTAGTAGATATTGAGGTTGCAATCTTGGCATCAATGGTGTTGCCATTGATCTAACAATATTGTATTGACAAACAAATTGCTGTTGTTCAATTTGATCATGTTGGACCAATGGTGACAATGTCATTACCATGACCATTCAGTTTGAACATTTTTATTGTTACCAGCAAATAATCTTTCAAAGTATTCCTAAGTATAATTATAGTTATAAAAATTAAAACAAAAATTCTTATTCTAAATACCATAGTTATTCTTCTTTGATTGTAGCAGATTTTTTGTGAAAGAAGTATTAATTTTTTGAAAACTTATGATAGAATCACAATATGTGGGATTCTTCCTGGCAACACCATGGTCAAGCAAGGTGTCTGGCTGGCTTGAGGTAGGTAGGTACTTACCTAGTTGTTTGTAGTACCTACTTAGTAAGTATGGTTCATGCATGTCATATTATGTGTGCATAATAAAATTGTTATTAATTGTTAGTAAATTCCAACATGTAAGAATTCTCTTTGTGATACAGTGGTATCTCACCATCTGAATAAGAGGGAGTAGGGTGTAAGGGCTGTGTGATGGATTCCTTATTCAAAGTAATATTTTGCACTATTTTATGATTTATTTTCCATTTAGTTGCACATGTACAAAGACTATTTTTAATTTCATTTGCTTACAGTATTAAGATTCAAGTGCTGGTCATTCAATTTTTCAAAAATATGATATATTTTCTACAGGGAAAGCCCTCTTCAATGTAGAGAAAAATGTAAGTACCTTTGAATTTTCATCTCAAATCAATATTATGACTTTTTTGTTCTTTTTAATCATCTCATTTATTAAAACATCATTATATTATTTATCAATAGAGAAAAAGAAACATGGTTCAATATCTTCTTATGTAATATAATCTTAATGCATGTTACCACATATTTACTTCATGTTACCATATATTACCACGTTTCACAGCTTTCACCACAATTTGAAGAGGAGCAAGGTAATAAAGATTTGCTATCTTTATCACAGTAATACAGGAAATTTCCTGGTTTACTACAAGGTAAACAGATGTAAAGGTTAAGTTTGGTTCTGGTAAGGGTAAGGAGCAATCTGGTAAAATACAATCTAGGTCATTTTGGATGACAAAACTATTGCAGTTGTATCCTGTAGTGTTGAAGCAACAACTACTAACCAGATGAAAAATGGCAGATGGTCATAGTTGTGGGGGATTGCATTGTCATGGATGTCCCTATACAACAACCAATGCTGATGGATCCACAGAACAAAATTTTTTGTATTGTTTATGTCATCATTTTGGTACAAGTTTTAAGTCATCTCCAGAGATGGACTTAATGATCTACATACAACAACAAACGTAAATCAAAAGAACATCTTGGGCTCAAAACTTTACAAATATTTGTTGTGTTGCCATTGTCCATTGCGGGGACAAAAACATTAGCTCACAGCAGCTTGCACTACTAGCAAATTGCATCTTAGTAGCGTCCATCTGTCATCAGTCTTTTTTTCAAATTTTTGCTTGAGCGCGCAAACATGTGCTGATTCTTCAACAACAAAATTTGCGAGAGGCCACAAGCTGCCACAAGCCATGAGCCCTCACAAGCCAGCAGCCTTTGCCCATGCTCTTGCTCCTAATTTCTAGATTACAATGGCAATGATGGAAGCATCAGTCAATATACCAATACTTACATTAAAAAAATTCAATTCATTTTTTGAACTTTAAGTAATAAATTTAATTAGTATTAGATTTATATGGATTGCTCAAAAAGCAAATTGGAGACCTGGAAGAATGCAAAAATTGCTAAATTTTCGACTTTTTTAAACAATTTGTTGAATTGAGCGAAATAGTATAGGCCTTAATATTGAACAAACTTCTGGGGAAAAACACCTATGACTATGCTGAAATTGCTAACGGCCCAATACGACATATTTTCATTTCAATAAGACATTTTGAATTTGTAAATGACATTTGACGATGTTCTAAACGATTATGTCATATTAAGACTTTGTCGTATTGAATGTCATTTATTATGAATCTGAATAAGACTATGTCATATTGAGGTCATTCAATACGACTCTCTTAATGACTATGTTGTCTTGAGTCGTATTGAAATTCATAATGTATTCAATGAAAATGACTATGTCTTCAAATGTCTTCAGCGATAATTTTGTGTTAAAAAAAATATATATATTTTAGACATTTTTGTATTTTAAATCATAAATTAAATTTTCATTGAAAATATTCCAAAAAAATTGCTAAAATATTAAGGAAGTTGGGATCTCCCTAGAAAGTTGCTAAATGGACTCAGTGCAATCTCTAGACTGCACTTTAGAAAAATATTCAACCACATATCTACCTTTACATATAGCTTCATAATCACTACTTTAAAGGGACTTACATACATACTTATTATGTTTGATGTAGTCCTTTCATAAATTAGATGTATTTACAACCAGCAGTTGATAACTTATCTATCTATTTTCAAAATCACTACAAGAAGCTAGTAATTTACTCGTAAGTCAATTTTGTTACACAAAATCAAATTTTGAAAAATAATGATAAAAAAGAAAATATTCTCAAATTGGTCTTTTTAGCAAAT
>JALLOT010003420.1:0-11302 GCA_036939595.1 Thalassiosira livingstoniorum | reverse complement strand
TGTCAAAGATCAGCGATCATTTGGCGACAAAATTAAAATTTAAATGACAACCAACTTCAACAAAAATCTACGCAAATAACTAGATTTTTGGACTATGCATATATATAATGATACTCTTTTGTATCAAAACGTTTTATGGACTAACTAAAATTAGGGGTAATGTGGAAAGTAATTTTTTATTAATTTCTATATGCTTACGTTTTCTGACGGAATAGAACGAGTCAAATATTGTAATACAAGGGAGTAATGTAAATTTGAGAGCGCATGATGTTTTTTACACAGTTGCTCATTCTATTGGTATGTATACATAGTTAGTACAAATTATATTGTAACTGTTACCAATGAAGATAAAAACATTAAATCACGGATAAAATTTTATATACGTCATACTGCCCTTTTTGTTACATATCCTGTCATTACTCAACTACCCTTTTATTATATGCCCTGTCATAGTTATCAAAAAAAAATGTGGAAAAAGAGAAATGTGCAGGAAAAGTAGGTCAGATCCAACAGGAGACCTTCTGATTTTTGTCCAAAGCTCTACCACTTGATCTAGTTGGTTACAGTAATCCTTGCAAACATAAAAGCATATACCTATGTAACTCTATGTACAATAATTTATATTAATTATACTGCCTTTTTGGTTACATGTCATGTCTTTACTTGACTGCCCTTACAATTATATGCCCTGTTTCAATATAAAAATTGGAAAGTAAAAAAAAGAGAAGATAACAGACACAGAATCTTGGTTCGCACCAGAGACCTTCTGATTTTTTCAGAAGCTATCACTGTGCCACATGAGTTCACTGTATTATGTGCCAGTCTGTCTGTTTCAATTTTGCCTGATGGAAGGACAGGACCCTGCCCTTTTCATTACATGCCATATTTTAAATGAAGTAATCCCAATTTTTCAGGATTGGAGCTTTATACAGATTATCAAAGCAGGGATCAACTTGGAAAAAGTTCCATCCATTCATTTGTTTGTCTGTTTGTCTGTTTGCCATTTGCATCCAGTTAAGCTTAAGTCAAAATTACCTTTTATTTACGCTTAAAATACTGGATTACTTTCAAAAATAAGAAATTTTTGGTGTTAAGGTAGCTTTAATCAATAAAGCTATGAAGGAATCAGTTCAACCGATATTGTTTTTTGTATTGTACTCAATGCATGCAATATTACCTTATTTATTTGTAATGCCTTGCTCTACCACTATTATGAATACAGTACAGTATGGTACTATCTACCATACTTATCATTTTTTATCTCTATTGTACCATCTATTAAGATCAGGAGGGGCCCGAACTGTATGGATGGGTGGGTGGGGGTACCTACCTACAGAGACCTACAATTAAAATACTACATCATCAAAACATTAGGTACTTTATGTACATCTTAAAAGAATTTTTAAAATGTACTTTTATCTACACCAGCATCATAATATCAGTCAAATTTAAAGTATTATATTGAAATATTGGAGCTGCGCATCTGAATAATAGCCTAGGAGAGAGAATTATTTCATTTATTTTACTTACTACTATGGTACAATATAATTCTTACATACCCATGTTGTACTACCCCTACCTACCTACCTAGTAACAACTTTATACTACTAGAGTAAACCATCCCACCATGACAAAAATCCACTGGATTTGCGCTGGCAATCTCAGTGAACATCATTATCCCAAGTAATTGCCCACACTAGTTGTCACCTGTAACATCCAAGGAACGGATTCGACCATCGAATTACGCCATACGCAGTTGTTTGATGATGCTACAACACCATCTCAATGACGTTGACAGCAGCACTTGCTGTTAAGATGGTGGATGGCATCAGCAAAGGGCCACCTCTGACAAGTTTCAATGGCCGAATCTGTTCCCTGGGTGTGAAAGTTAACAACTAGCACAGGCAATTACTTGGGATGACAATTTTAGCCGAGATCACCCGCACTAATCCAATGGATTACTGCCATGGTCTGCAATGGCCTAATCCTATGATTAAAAGGGTACCATACTCCTAAGTACTTATTTGCTACCTACTTACTATCACCATACTAAATTAGGAACAGATAGTACTAGGTAGTACAATATGCAACCCCAGCATTATTCCCTGTGAACTATAAAACAAAAAAAGTGAAATTCCTTGTTGGAAGTTATGATGAGGTTATGAGCTTTATTTTTTTGTGGAAGGATTTTCAATTTTTTGACGGATTTTTGGTGAAAGGAGCTGGAAAGAGCTGGAAAGAGCTAAAAGTCCTTGTCCTTCCAAAAAGTCATTTTGCATCCTTCCATGATTGGAAGGAGAAACAACCTTTTGGAAAAAAATTGATCCATAACTTAAAAATCATGTGATAAAAATTTTATCCTTTATTCCCTTCTAAACTAGTCACATTACGCTCAACTAAAACATATCTTGGATTTTCAAAAGTCATGAAGTCACAGACATCAAAAAGTCACATTCAGTAAAAATTATTACTGTAAACATGTGATTTATGTGTCTTGCAGTAGCAATGACATTTTCTTTGAATACTAACGTTTCTTACTGTCGGATTTGGCTTCCCCATCACATCCTGCAACTCTGTTGCCAAGCCTCCATTTTTAGGTTTTTGGCACCATGTTTGCAGTGCACAGTGCCACCATGCCATCTCCCATTTTGCAATGAAAATGATGGAAATTGTGGCAGTGACAGTGGCAACCATCCTTGTCTGAGACAGTAGCATCAAATCATCCAACACAGAAGCAGAAGCAGGGGCATCATTTAGAACAATTGAAGCTGGAGCACACTCAAGCACTCAGTAAAGACTGTTCAAATGTGACATAGCACAACCAATTGATCTAGCAGAACTAGCGGAACATGCAACTGAAAATGAAGTGATTGAAATGGATGACAATGATTGTGATAGATGGTCAGAATGGTTGGAATGGTACTTATTCAACGTCTTACACTTACAGTCTTTTTTTTACAACAAGAAAAGCAACCTCATGGTATACCAAAAATGACAAATACAAACAGCAGCTTGGACAACAAAATCAACAACATCCACAACATGAGCAACATGAGCAACATGAGCAACATGAGCAACCCTACAATCACAGCCAATGCATTCAACAGCATCACCACTCACGTCTGCCCCCACAACACTGCTGCCATAACCAATATCAATATTCTAATCACTCTTAGCATTTGCTGGAGAACAATCCAGACTATTGCAAATCAGTAAACACAATTTAAGGAACAATTTAAATATTGATCATTATGTTAATTATCATGTTTTAGTCTTGATCATGATGTGCCCATACTCAATGACAAGCAAAATAGATTCTGTCAAATTTATTCCTAAGTATTGGTATGATTCAAATAGTAAAAATGGAATGTAGACACAAGAAGCTACATGAAAAGCATTTCTAAAGATGTTCTGTTTTTGTAGACCTAAGTCCCCACTTATGTGATGTTCACATCATATCTATGTAATGCACTATTATTATCAATATAATATCATTGTAGAAGTATTTTTAATGAATTATTGGAATCAATATGCTGATGTTACAATGAGAACAAGGAAATGGCCCATTTTGCAAGAACCCCTCCTGCCTATCTCAAATGCATGAATAGGCAACAGCCTGTTAGCATATGTACCATAAGCTGACCTGGTGTTGAAACTATATTTTAATTGCTGCTCCATGCTAAAATGATGGAAGGCCTATAACTATGATTCTTAAGATCAAAAGAAGAAGCTAGCACTGGTAACACTGTTGACCTCCTCAACACTGATCTAGCATCTTGACTGCTCAATTTTTTTTTAAAACTCAAAAAAGTAATGGCAAATGCTCTCTTTTACTCTGCAAGGAGGACCTCTCTTTTGAAAAAACATGGGATGACAATGACAACGACACAATCAGATCTGACAAAAGGGGTGACTTCAGCACTGTATAATGCCACCCTAAGGGTGAATCTAAGAGCACCATGGCAGGACTTTGGGTAAAATGGTCCAAGGACACTCTTACACCTAAGGTAGGAAGGTTGTAGTAGTTGTACAGTACCTAATAAATTATTATGTTGCCAAGCCTAGTTTGGCAACATTTCACTCTTTTACATGGAATTCATCTAATCACTAAATTTTGGAGAATTTTTAACCAATACTTCAAGAATATTCAACTTACATTGCCTCTTTGCAGGAGCTGCACTCCCAGTTGGCCTCCCCTGATTGAATAATCAAGATCAAGGCACAAGGCAACACATCATGCAACTTTTGCACCTGCATGGCACCTTTCTTATGTCATTATTGATGTGGGTATTTCCTTGTCAGTTAACTCTGTAAATGGCCATTTAGTGCTGGAAACGTATTTAATTATCTCTAGAGGCCAGGTATTAGTAACTGATAAGGGTTCCATGGTACTTTATTCTACATTTGTGAATTAAAAACTTCCAAACTCTGGTGTTTACAAGGGAGATGTGTAGAATCTTCACAAAATTAGTAAAATACTAATAGTCATGGGATTGGATTTATAGTAGGCTCACAAGATTAAGAATGATGACACATGATTATAATAAGATTACAGAAAAATCCCTTTCTTGGGAAGATGCGGGAAAATTTGTCAAGTTACTAAAAAATAAATGCACTCCAAATAAAAACCTATGAGAATCATTGTTGCAGTGCTGGGCAGGTGTTATTTGCCTTTCTTGCAAATTTCAAATCTGTTGGCTGTCCTTAGTTGGTATCTGTGAGCTTGGATTTCATTGGTGTCATGCCATTAATGGGCAGACCAAATGAACAGATTGAGTGGATGCTGGGTGACAAATTGCATTGCAAGGACAGACTATCTATGACACAGTGTACCATAAATGGGTACAAATCTACAAAGAACACCATAATCACCAAAGTTTTGTGGTTATGGATACAAAACCCCAGATTTTGGGTGTTTTGGAAGCCTAGGGAATATCCAGAGCAAATAAAAACATTAAATCTCATCTTCAAATCAAGATTACCCTAAATAATTATGGGGGCTGATGGAGTTGAAAAACTACTATAAAAAGTATCATATTTCAAACTTCAGTCATATGCCCAGAATGCCTATTATTTTGAAGGGTTTTTGGAGATAACACATGCACGATTGAATCATAATGCTACAATATTTTTGACTTACTTGAGATACATAAGGCAATATGGTCTTTTTTGTAAAATTTCAAAAGTGTCATAAGTACAATGCACAAAAAAGGTATCATACTAAGCTGAATATTGTATTACTCAGGTAGGTTTCTATACAATTTATGAGCTCATGAAAACAAAAAAGTATGAATACAGAAACTGCTACACTTAGCCTTTCTTCAAAATTTCCTAAAATAAAATGCCTTATGTTATTTTTCACAAAAAATAACACATGAAAATGTCAACTGTTTATTTTTCACAAAAAATCAATTTGTAAAATGTCATTTTTCATATTCTAAAACTCCCAAAAAATAAGTTTTTTGACGTTTCCCCCAAAAAAATTATTACATGAATAAAATAATATGTAGCATTAGAACTTGCACAGAATGTGTTGTGTCTCCAAAAACAATGAAACTAAATGGTATTCTTGACAGAGTACTGTCTATTGAAAAAAATTACATTACATGGTAATTTTCCAGTTCCCTCACATACAGCTCAATTGGCACAAAGTGTCATTTAACCAGGACAATTTCTCAATAAACATACCTGGAAACATATCATACAACACATTCTCACAAACATTAGGAGGGAGTTTTATTTCATCACTCTTCACTAAATCATCAGATCATCAGCAGTCACCTTTCCTTTGTTTTAAGAGATAATTTTAGTTAGCTTTAGTTTTTTCATTTAATGCCATTCAAAGTTATCCAAAATTTCATTTAAGAAAGGTAATAATGGTCAAATGAAGGTTTAGAGCTAACAAGCTATTTATCAAAAATGATAGATGTAGGCAATAATATTATTATGTGGCTACCTTGATATCTGCGCACATAATAATATGTTTGTAACCAGTAGGCTACAATAAAACCATGTCATATAGAACTAGTTCATTGTTTCCTACTTAAAGGTAGCCACAACCAAAAATGGCCCAAAAAGATCTGCATTTCCTATAGGAAACAAGATGCTCTTTCCTATTTTGAAACCTGTAGGTTACAACAATTTTTGAGGCACAGAAAAAAACTGAGAAACTAGTCTGTGATGAAAAGGCACAACATAAAATGGACATCAACAATCACTTAGCTCAGTTGGTGGAGCAATTGGATACCAATACTCATCTCAGGGGTCCAGGCCCCACTGAGTGACCACACATTGCTGATTTGAGCTGTGGCTGTGTCTGTGTATTATTTTCTACTGCATACCAGTATCAAAGTACTCTATTTTTTCATTTCGATAAAGCGCATAATAAGAGGTGCACAAATTAGCATGATATTGCAAATAATATCAATATTATTTTGTCAAGTATTGTTACTGATTATTTTTTAGAAAATAATAAAGAAAAATCTTTGAACTTGTAAAAAGTGTGTGGTGAGCAATGATGAAGTCTTAGAATATCTTTTTTGCTTCTTACTAAAAAAATAACAAAAGATGCAGAATTTATTCTTTTCAACCATATCAAAACCTGCAATTTGAAATTCCCTCATTGGATAACAAAACCCTTGAAATGAGTATTGGCATCCATTGGCCCTTCCAACTGATCTATGTGCTTGATAGTATTATCATTGTTCTTTTCTTATCATGAACTACTCATTTTTTCTATTTTAATTTTTCTGTGCCTCAAAAATGGTCATACCATTCGAAATAGGAAAAAGCATCTTGTTACCTACAGGGAACACATATTTTTTTGGGTCATTTTTGGTCATGGTTACCTGCAGGAAACAACAAACTAGTTTTATTATGTTTTATTATAACATAGGTTACAAGCGTATATGTGTATACATCAAGGTATAGCCCTCTGACTACTCAAGACTCATGATCAATATCACCTACATCTCTCTAGGTCCAGGAACATAAATATCAAAATAGGGCAAATTTGTTGTAAATTTTTTACAAAAAATAGACTGTTGTTCACAATGATTTTCATGAAATATATAAGAAACTATTTAGTTTTAAACAAAGATTTAATCTCAGTTTTCCTAATCCTATTTGCTCAAATTTGATTTTGATATCATCCATCCTCCTGCCTCTGTCCTCTCTCATTCCAAGCATCTTCTTATTTAGAATAGGAAGTCATGTTTTGAGTAGAAGGTAGATAGGTGGAGTGTGTCATATTTTTCACAGCAAATGCAAAGTATTACACATTGAACCCAGAAGACCCAACAAGCTAGTGAAAAATAGGGTTATGTAAATATTAAGAATGGAAAATATCTTGAACAAGATTTATCCCAATATGAAGCTTAAAAAAATATGAATGGTATAGAATTTTAGGAAGGAAATTTTGAATCAAGCTTAAATAATATTAAAAAATGGTACAAATTGAAGAAAAGATTGCAAGTAGCCCTTCTTTATTAATCGTGGGCAATCTCAAAAATGCTGAATTAGATGGTCAACTTTTATCACCTTAGTTCAACGCAAGATAGTTGGGACTTACAGTTTAATTTTGGTTCCATGATTCAAGAGGAAGCTCTGAAGGGAGAGCCCATAGAGATTTATTAGATTCATTAGGTATGTTTTTCCATGTATTATCATGTAGAAAAGCCAAACTTTCCTGATTTTTTAACCGACAAGTTTTAGGGAATTGCTCTTAAAAAATGCTCTAGATGGAGAATTCAATTCTTCATATTAAGCATTTTTATGACCAAACCCCTAAAACCTAAAACTTGATTTTAAAAAATCCGGAATGTTCAACCTAATTTTGTGCCTTTTCCACTAGTATATGTTGCCCTACAAAAATGATGCCTATTTTTGATTCTTGTCAAGAGCTAGCTGGAATTAAAATTTTATTTCTGCCTTTTTGAAATATCATACTTTGTCGTTACCTTTGACCATATTCTTTTCCCTATATTTGTAAAATAGAACATGTTCACAATGAGTAATGTGGAATATATAGATAACCAAATAAATTTTAAATCAAAATAATCCAGCAGCCAGCTGAACACCACAACATTCCTTGAAACAGAATCAGTAGGTTCTACTTTCATTTCTGGCAAGTACATTTTTCAAGTGGATCCAAACACAACAACAAAATGAATATTATCACCTTTCCAGCTATTGGAGCAGACTCAGTAGGTTCTACTTCCATCTTTAGCAAATACATCAGGTAGATAGATCCAAGCAAGTAAAGAAATCAACAAAGATAACAAAATATTTAACAGTTTGCATGTTGCAAATACTCAAATATAATACAATTGATTGAGTTCAAAAATGTCAATCTCATTTTTTGTTTGGATACAGTCTATTACATCAGATGCTCCTTTTTTCTTTGAATAAATTTTTCCATTCCCATACTTTTGTGAAGAATTTGTGTCAAATTGTGTAGGAATATGATTGAATGTTGGTAGGCAATGAGGTGGTGGTAGTGGAGGTGGTGGTGAAGGAAGTTGACAAGAAGGAGGTTGAGGTGGTTGATTTTTCCATAGTGGGCTGTTCATGTAGTTGTTTTGCATCTGAGAGAATGTTGGATTGTAGGATGGTACAACATTTCTTGGGTGATTGTTTCTGTAAAAAGAAGAATTGACATAATGGTTTGGTGAACACAATTGTTGATTGGGATGGGAGGTAGGATTGTGGAGAAGGGATGTTGCTATTGGGCTGAACTAAATTAGTTGCTGTGGAAACAATCCCTTGTATATTATGAAGGAGTGTTGTTGCCATGTAGGTTTGCTCTGCAATCTATTGTTGTGAATCATATCTAAGTGACAATGACAAAATAAAAAATGAGAAATGTTAGAAATCAAGAACTCAAGTAAAGAAAAATTTGTGCAGATATTCCCATTATTTCCAGATATCTCTCCCTTTAGATATTGTTTTTTGTTAGTATTCCTTTAGCAGAAGCTTTGATTTCTAGGAGAGAGATGCTAAAATAGACAAGCCAACCAAAGTCATATCCAAAGTTGAATTATCAATGATTGAGTTTTGTACCTATTACATTAATATTAAAAAACTAAGAAACAAAAGATTTCAGAAATAAGGTTTTAACCAAGAATGAAAATGACATAATCATCTTACCTAGCCTAGACGGACAGTTGGGACAATTAAGAAATGTGTTCGGTGGTGCAGTCATGATTGTGGTCTGAATTGAATTTTTATTCAGAGTTGAAATACAAAAATTGGAATAATGACAACAAGAAAAATTTACTCAGCAATGACATGACATTGTTTACTGCATAAAACAAACTGCTCATAATGAAACAATATGTTCAGTGGTGTAGTGTTGTTATGATTGCAAGCATCAGCAAAAGATTTATTGGAAAGTGTTTCTGGATGAGCTTTTTGTTGGAGATCCAATTACAAAATTGACATTCATGACAAGTGAAGGTTAAGTTGTGTACATCATGAGTTAGGTTGTTAGCACAATGAAGTGATTTGTTTGCTAATTTGGTTAAGATTGTGGTGAGCAATGAAGGGCTCAATGTCAAGAGTTGTTAGATGGACTTTTTATCCAAAATTGAAAGTTGAAATCAAAAAATAGCACCAATGATAAGATTGATATACCAGGTAATGGCTGATGGATACTGTGCACAGTCTGCTCAAGAAAATGATGTGTTCAGTAGTGCTGTGATGATTGTGGTTGCCAATGAAAGGCTATGTGGCAAGGGTTGTTGTATGGTCTTTTTATTTGAAGTTGAAATCCAAAATTGCACACCAACAACTAGAATAATCATTACCTTGTCTTTGATGGTGATGGTGAAAGCCCTCCAGGATGCAGTTAGGGCCATTGGAGAGGATGTCCTGGGCTTCAAAGTTGATGGAATTGTTACCCACTTGATTAGATTGAGTGCACCCATGGCAGTGTTCCTTGGGAAGCATCCAGTGTCACCACAATGATGTTTGGTAAATGGTCAAGCAATGCATTCCTCAGATACAGTAGGAAACAAGTTGAACAGTTTAGCCATAATGTCTTGCAGAGGATGCTGTGCTTCCAATTCCACCACCACATCCCGGAGAGAGACAGAAGAATTTTCCACAGGAACCTAAGACAACAAAACCACAGTGACAATGATGAGACAAGGATGAATGTTGGTGGTGACTTGACTCATCAAGCCCATATTCCCACTTTCTCTCTCTTTTGATACGAGATCAGATGTTGTCTTCTGGTGGTGAAGCACCTGATGCCAATTGGGAATCAGATGCGGGGATTAAATCATTTTGAGCAATGTTTCAAATGCCAACTTCCTCTTTTGTCTTTTTGTCATGGTGTGTTTCATTGTTATCTTTTAGTGCACATCCCATGATCAAAGTAGAGTAGCTAGCTGAGAGTGGGACAATCTGGCAGTGACTGGTTTCAATGTTGTATTGTTGCCTGGAGACTGTAGGGAGGATCATGAGTCAGAGACTGTCAGCCAGCGGCAAATCATGCAAGTTCTCATTATTCTGGTTTTGCCACTGCGGCATATGGATGATAGCTTTCTCAATTGCAGATTGTTGCATCATGATAACTAGATGCTTTCAAAATTCCCAAACCCACCCTGAAGCATCTGATGCTGGTTGGAAATCAGGCACGGGGGTTGAATCAATGATTCCAGTGCCAACTTCCTCTTTTGTCTTTTTGCCATGTGTTTGATTGTTACCATTTAGTGCACATCTCATGAACAAAGTAGTGTAGCTAGTTGAGAGTGGGACAATCCAGCAGTGGCTGGTTTCAATGCTGTATTGATGCTGAGCAGTAGGATGAATGCTCCTTGGAAACAGGAGTTTGATAACTTGGACGATATTGGAAGCAACGAGCTTGATGACGATGCTAGTGCTAGTACTGATGAGCTATCATGTGATGCACCAGTGTCAGATTTGTACCCAATTTTTTACTCTAGAAATGTTGAAGCAGGCTACACGGTGCAATTTGATAATATTAATATTGGGTTTGATGGATAGTTAGTTCTAAATACATTTTTGTAATGACTTTTTAGTGTTTATTCCATCTTTGAATTTACACTTCATAATAACAAAAATTGCATTACACAGAATGCAAAGTCCATCCAGATCTTCAAGGTAAAGGTAACATATGATTTTATCCAAGTGTTTTAACACTTACCTACAATATTTTACTCTAGTATGATGTTTCAAAATACCATTATCCTTCCATTGCCATTATCATTTCATCCTTCAAACGAAGGCCCAGGGACAATCTTGACAAACCCCTTGGTCCTCAAAGGAATACAGTACA
>JALLOT010003417.1:0-11302 GCA_036939595.1 Thalassiosira livingstoniorum | reverse complement strand
ATAATCAATTTCACTTTTGCCATATTTTTTATTTAAAATATTAATTAAAAAAAAAACAAGCATACTCAAAAACTTGAGTGTTGTTTAATATGTTTCATGTACACAACTCAGAGTGTGTTTACAAACTTGATTTTAAATGATTGAAATCAAACTGTAATGGAAACTTATTCCTATTAAGCTGAGCAGGCACACCAAGTTGTAATACAAATCATGATATTTTCATTACCATTTTTGTAATTTTGATTTTATTTGAAATTGAACTTGCCAGTGTAAATTGAAAATTGATCATGATTTAAAGTTCCAATTGTAGATTCAATTGTGGAGATAATGTCTGCTGAATATCATTTTCATTGTGTGTTACTCTTTAAATCATTGGTATTTTTGATGAAAATTATTGTGATTATGAAAATAGGTTTTCTTTTTGAGCTAATTCAAGTATAAACTCATTGCTCACTACCTTTAACCAAAAGATTCATCAATTTTCTGTTTATTGGGAGTATTTTGTAATTTCAATAGCATTATTAATTGATAATTTGAGGGTAATGTTAACTGAAGATGGAATTTAATTTGATCTTCAGTTGTGTTGTCATGGTCACATGCATAGAGGTGGGAGTTGTGACTTTGTTAAAACTGTATACACAAAAAATATTTAATTGTAATCATCATGTAATTGTGAACCATGTTATTGCAACCATAATTTGAAACTTTGTGCTATATTTTGTATTTTTTTATCAAAATTTTATTGTGATTTTCAATTTAATTTTTCTTGGAGTTTTGCTACATCTTTTGTTCAACAAGTTAATATGAACTGTGAATTATGAGTCTGAAACTGATGATGAAAGTATGATGTACATACACAATCTAAAAGATTAAATCAAAATTAAGCTGTTATTTTTGACTAAAAATAATGCTAATTTTGGCTGATAAATTTAGCCAGAATATTATGCCATTTGGGTGTGACAAATTTCCTATAGATTAGAGGTAGTTTGGGGGGGCAAGACATTGAGTGTATGACATCCTATTCAAAGTTCAAGGAAACCATGCTTTCAATTTGATAAACACAAGCAATGCAATCCAATTTTTATTCAATGTAGTGTTCATAATTTAATAAAAAGCTCATTGATGACAAAAACTACTGTCAAGATATGTCTATTTTGCCTCATTATGGTAGTAGACATATGATTCATTTAGACTATGATACCAAAGGCAATGATATTAAGTATACCCTTGGTTACTGTCAAACCATTACTTAGTTTTATGTATTTACAGGAGTGTCCTCAAGAGTAAGCTGTCATTTTTATTTGGGGTATTCAATCTGCTACTTTGTCAATTAAAAGTGTATAATCGCAAGATTTTTTTCACTTATTGACTATTTAAAGTAAAACCTAAGCTTTCATTTATTTTGCTACTCAATACAATTTTTTTGTAATTTCTAGAAATTTGTATGTTTTCTTCAACAAGCATAGCTTTTGCAACAACTTGGGAAATCAATCTTTTAGTCAGATTTTTCTAACATAACTGAAACCTTGAACAAATTTAGTTGGGTTTAAAATTTTCACATTTGTACTATATCACCCCCTAGCTACAACTGGCAAATTTTTAATGCAACTAGGAAAACAGATCATTGGTAGCTATATATTTAATTTTTACTGTTAATATCTGAGTTTGTTGCCAAAAGAAAAGTCAGAACTTGTGAGAATTTGGATTATTGCTCCAAGGTAGAAAGAGGAAGGGAAGCTCAACCATCACTCATATTTAAGGTTCTACTTTTATATCAAGTCTGGTGAGGTAAAACTGAATGTGATTCAATGAGTTGGGTGTATGTTTGATTGCCATGCTGAATTTGAGTAGTGTTGTCAATGTGCATGTTGAAACATGATCAACAGGATGAACTGAGCTTGTTGCAGTCAATTTCTTTGTTTTTATCATATTAGAATCAGTGAAGTTGATTCTGGAGGGATTTTAATTCTAGGATCTATCTGTGGCAACAACGTTCAATTCTGTTGCTATCAATATTGTTGATTATTGTCTGATGAGGATGATATTATGCAGAATTGAATCCATTTTGTGATCACTGTCTTTTCGTTGATGCTTTTTGTACATGTCTTTCTTGAGAAGATATAGAAATGGAAGCTGATGGTTTTGTAGCATGAGCAGTGTAGATTGGGGCTGGTACAATGAGTTACTACCCTATGAAGTTAGTTCATTACCCTTTTACTGACCCAAATCTGGATGGAGAAAAAGGGTCTTAGTGAGTTTATTGCTTGGTAATTGGAGGACATTTCTGAGGGACTAAGGAGATAAATAGAATCTTTTTTGTCATTCAATGAGCAAATATCATTATTGTGTAACCCTTTTGCTGTTCTTGGAGCTTCAACTCAAACTCAGAGTAGACCACATCCAACCTGGTGGAACAGCCAAGTATCAATTTCTTTTGCCTTTAAATCTCATGAAAAAATGTCCATTTATGGGGGTTGATGTGAGGAAGCAAGTAACTGTAGCACATATATGATTGTTTAGGAACCAAATGCTTTGAATGATGACAACCCCCTTGACTGTTATTGATGAACCTTGGTAACTGACAATCTTTCAAGAAAAGAAATGATTGATAGTGGCAGCTGCTGACTGAGGCTACATTCACATATTTTGCTATGAATGTGTCTCTTCACTGAGTTCTATTTAGCAAATATTCAAGAAATCCTGTAGAAATGAATAATTTCTTTATATTTGGAACTCATGTTAGTTGGTGGGCAAATATTATGGATGTTGGTGGAGCTCCTGTGAATTTCATGTGAGGTGTATACAAATTCTAGCAACTTTTTTGGTACTGTGGCTTGGAATATGAGGGTTGTATCATTGGCAATGTAATTCATGAACAAAAATCTCTACTCCCTCCAGCAACACAAAGGCTAACAGTGGATACAAGAATCCCTGTCTGTGGTAGTACTGGGGTCTGTTAGGACTAAATTTCCAGAGTCAGTGCTCCCATGGTTTGGGCCAACAGGAGGGTCCTCAGCCTTTTCTGATTGTAAAAATTAGTATATTGTGTTTACTAAAAAATCTTGTGTACTTTTTCCTACAAATCACACACTTTTTTAGGCATGTCCATAAAAGTATGGATCAAAACATAAATATATTACATCACAATTCCCACAGAATAGATGAGACTGTACAGAGAACTGACATACTAAAATCTCATGCTTATCTCTTTGATTCCGTGCTCTCAAACTGTCAATGACTTATTTTAAATGTCATGATATGATTGTTATTTGGTTAAAAAGTCATACATTATGTGAGAGCTTTCACATTATTTTTTTTAATTTGACAATCACTTGTCCCTACAGCTCTTAATAATGCCTCACAGCTTCAACTACAACTAACATCAAATACAAAAACCAAGATGAATGTTGCAAATTCTCAAGATGTGATATGTATATTTATATTGAGAAAGGTCCAAGAAGAACATGAAACAGGCTCTAAATTGTGATGAAGAATCATCTGTGTACTCATATTAACCCAAACCAAGGATGATTATATATGTAGTACTTCTCAAATTGATAATTGGATGACTTCGTATAGCATTTATTCTGATTAAAACAGAGTAATTCATATTGCTACATTGTTGGTTTTCAGGAAAAAATGAGTTATAACCATGAAATGAAATCAGACACAAACACAAAAATAACAAAAATCTTACATGCATCAACAAACAGATATATTGTTTTGGGTGCAGGGTTTTTATGCATTAAGTAGAAGTTGAAGGGAAAATTGCAATACTTTATAGAATAATTATAACAAAATGAAATTAATTCTGGATCAAAGAATATTTTTTCATCTTTAATACCCCAAAATTTATTGGCTTTGATATCAATCAAAATAATTGAATTTCAGTAATTCATTCATGTGCTTTTGGCTTATTTTTGGCTGGTTGAGTTTTTCAAAACGAATGACTGAAAATCAAATATTTTGCTCAAATTTAAGAAAATGTGGGGATGTAGGTAACAGCTTAAAATTAATATGCAGAGCTAGTAGGAAATTACAATACTTCAAACTACAGAAAATTTACAATAAATTACAATTTCAAGAAATCTAATGTTTTGTTTGAAATCATTAGAAATTGGTATCTGATTTTTGTTAGTTGATTTAGTTCAGAATTTGTGGTTAATATTTTGAGTTTTGTAATCTAGCTTTAAATCCATGTAGTAGATTCCACATTGTAGAACATACTGTTTAAGTTAAGTTTAAGTCAATAATTACTGAAACTATTTTTCATTTAATGATAACTTCTTTTTCATTTGAAACATCAATCAAGATCTAACAGAATAGCTGTATGGTTGCCCTTTCCAGAAAAGGGTTGAATGTAACATTTCTTAGTTTATGAATAATGAAAGGGTTGTATATACTGATTTAAATGATATTTTTCTTCTGTTGCTATCCTGTAACTGTAGGACAATAATTGACATTATTTAATGAAACAAGGTGGATGTACCATTTTTGGCACAATCACAAAAGAAAAAAATTATAAAAGGCAACAGGATGAAAGTGCACAAAGACATACACCTCAGGCAAGCATGAAGGATGGTTCATAATTTTGATCATAGCTAATATTTTTCCAATGGATGTTTAGTATCATCTTTGCCATAAACTTTGCTAGCCGACCTTACTGTGTCAACATGCAAATGTCATTTTCCATGTTTGAGCATAAGTAAGCCCCTCTGACATTTCAACTTCAACAATTAGCATTAGCAGATAAAATGAGGAACTAACAATAACAAAAGTTCTTTGCATTTCCCCCCTAAAGATACCAAAGCATTTAGAAATAGTTCTGCTGCCCAACAAAAATGTCTTGTGGCTGACCATGTTGATGCCTATCTGATAAGGAGCAGCTACAAAAGCAACACAAATAGGCCAAGACCAAGATCAGGAGTGGAACAGATGGGCACAGCAATGGGAATGTCAGTCAGACTCTTTGATGATTTCTTCCTTGTTGGATTCTCCAAAGGATAGCAAGTCAGACTGATTGAAGCATTTGCCATGGCTTTCCTCAAAGCAAGATATTTGTTATAAGCTAATGAATCCTTTGTTGAAGGCACAGTTAGAAATACCATCTTTTATGTGGCACAGACCCTCAGAGACAAGGATATGCCAAACTGGACCAAAGATGACAATGGGGAGCTTAGAGGACTTTTAACAAGATTTTACAGAAGCTTCAAGAATAATGATTCAGATACAACTCAGCTAAAGTTTCTCTAAGCATCCTGCTTAGAGAAATGCCAATAAAGAGACAACAGAGTCTCAAAAGGCAACTAACCAGTTGGATGTCAGAGAGGCTTATTCTCTGCATGTAGGTCCTGTGAGACCTCAAAGCCCCATTGACAGAGAGGACTGACATTCTTAGGTTAAGAAGAATCAGATTTTTTAAAGATGGAATAGGATTGACATATTCTGACCCCTTTCTGGGATATGTCTATTAAGTCTCCATCACCATTTAGTGACAGAAAAAGGATGAAACCACAGAAAAATTTTCTCAGGTGGAATCTGGTGATGTTCCTGTGTGTCCTGTTTGCTTATGGACCGCAATTGTTAGTAGGATCTGAAGATACAATGGGAAGAAGTGTGAAGGAATGACAGGATTGAACATGTCACTTCGGCAATGATGATGAGCACATAACAAGAAGCTGTTAGAGTTATCAATCAATATGTGATATGATTCAAGGCTAAAGATTTTGGAAATCACTCAATTATAATGGGTGAAGCAATGACCGAATTCCTTGGATAGTGTCCAGTGAACACTATTATGATGGTTAGTAGGATGTCAAGCAACACATTCCTTCATTATAATAGGAGACAGGTGGAACAGTTCACCCACAATTTCTCTTGAGGGACATTTCCAAAAAGAAGAATTGTCAGTGGTGGCTTGGATTGACAAATACAACTTCCTGCTTTCTCTCTATTGCATTGAGACACGTAATGATTGATTGGTTGCTAGTGAAGCATCTGGTGCTGATTGGTGATTAACTACAGGGATGAATCATTTTAAACTATGATTTTAATACCAGCTTTTCCTTGCCTAGATACTTTGTCATGTGTTTGATTGCCCTTTGAAGTCTATGTCTCATGCACAAAGAAATAGTAGCTATCAGAGAGAGAGAGAAAGGGATGACCCGGCAGTGGCTAGTTTCAATGTTCATGGAAGGCCAAGTGGTCAAATATTGGAGATGAAACATTTGAAATTGAAAATCAAATATTTTTGATGGGATCTCAGTCTGGGCAGTACTTGATCATTTTTCTAGATTTGCAACTTTGACGAAACAAGAAGAGGCTTCATCAAACACAGATGCAGAGGCACCGTGTCTTGATAGCCAGTTCTTCTAAAATTTGCCGGCTAGTCCCAAAGCATCTGATGCCTTTTGTGAATTGGGCAGGGGAATGAATCATTAAAAAAATGGTTCCAATGCTGACTTCTCCTTGTCTACTTTATCATTTATTTGATTTTACTGTGCAGTGCATATCTCATGCACAAAGTAGTATTTTAGTAGCTAGCAGAGAGGGAGAGATTGGGACAACCCTG
Source organism: Thalassiosira livingstoniorum (assembly GCA_036939595.1). Classification (NCBI taxonomy): domain Eukaryota; phylum Bacillariophyta; class Thalassiosirophyceae; order Thalassiosirales; family Thalassiosiraceae; genus Thalassiosira; species Thalassiosira livingstoniorum. Next base: position 4,731 of record JALLOT010003417.1, on the reverse strand, counting down.
CAGTGGCTGGTTTCAACACTGTATTGCTTTCAAAACCACAGGCAACTGCACCAGTTCTTTCACAGCAACCCTTTGGCATGGTTAAAATAGCGAAGTAATCGATGACAGAAGCGTGTAACACTGCGAATGTATTGGCATATTGCTCTATCCATACCTCATCCATCCAGAAGACCACCAAGTGTTTGGTAAACCGAAAGAAGTACTTGATAATGAAAAATCTACTATATCAAACATGGAAAAGGAAGATAGCACCTTGCTACGACAGTTAGTTCATGGTATTGCAACATGACACGTGATTACAAAGAAATCTGATGGATCAAGCTGGAGATCCAGGTTGTCCAAAAAGAATACTTGTCCTTTGTTGTAAACGGCCTAATCGCACTACAAAAGGAGGTGGATAGACAGAGCAAATTGAGGGAAGTTTTTCTCATTTTCTGTCAGTTGCCGGCGTCAGAGATAAGTTTCGAAAGTTCGTGAGCCTTCTTGGATTGAGTCGAAGAAAAAAATATTCGATTTCAGTGAACAAGGCTTTTCATGAAAATATTGAGATGGATTTCATGGTTTGAATGAATAAAATAAGAGTTAGTACTAATGAAAAAGCTACTTGAAAGACAAAATGAAATCCTGCAATTATTGTCTCATTAGCTTTCTTTTCGAAGATATGGTAGAGAAACCTGACAATGATCTTTCTACCCTTACACAACAGCTCGCTAAAATTTGAAAGTTGCAAATTGATCATTCCATGCTCTGTTCTTGATGGCTCCCCCCGAGCATTGCCGACGTCGTGAATAAAGAACAAGCGGACTGACCGCAGCGAAAGTTGCAGTTGGGTGTGGCAGAATTGCGCAAGAATTCATTCGTCATGACAATTGCCCATTGGCTCACTTGCTTATCTGCACGGGCTATTGAGCAAGTTGCAATGCCTCAAAGCAGAGCTTGCTTAGAGCAGAAAAAAAAATGGAGCCTGACAAAATCATCACAAAACAAACGGCTAGCACACAGCGTTCTTTTTGTGAGAAACAGATTTGGACAATTTTGTACTAGTCAATCATTTTGCATAGTAAGCCTCGAAATCTTTCTTTCTAACTTTTTTGAAATACCTTGATACCTTCCTTTCTAACCTGTTTTGAAATGCCTCTCAGCACACGGAGCTTCACATTTCCTCAATCATTGTAGAAACAGAAAGAATAGTGTAGCATGGTCCGCTTCATTGAGTACAAGAAATAATTTCGTCTGTATTGCTGTTTATAAAATGCGTCTCGTATCGCGACACCTGAATGCTGTTCGTGTCATTTGGGAGGGCCAGTTGAAAGCATGAACGGAACATGTTGGCAGGTATTGTGGTTGTGGTGTGGTTGTAAGTAAAATAGACCAATTCGTATTTAAACTTCAAGGAGGCCGTTCGAAAAAACGAATATTCAAGACCACTACGCAAAAGAATGTTCCAGTTCTTCCAATACCTCACGAATCATCTGCTGAAACGCTTTGCTCAACATGGTGAAATTACCAAATATCTCTTCCTCTACACCTTTATCACACACCACGCAAGCCTCATCCTCATAACCTTCATCACATTTTTGGTACATTTTAAAACGACCACTAATCAGAGCCATATATTTCGGTTCACCAATGTAAGTTGGCACATCGCATCCAAGCTCAACAAATAATGTGCCATCCACTGAAAAAATGGAGTTTGCCATTTGCGCACCGTGTACCATTATGAGTGCATCAGCCTCGTTGAATAGCTTTGCCTGTTCAGCTACCGATAGGACACCAAAATCATATACAACATCAAACTCCACATTTCTGTAACTAGGGAGGCTACTTATGCCTCGGACCAATTCGTGCATTCCATTCCAAACTCTTCTCCCGCTTGGTTCGTGTGCGTAGAACAACAGCCGTTTCTTATTGTTTGCAACGTCGGTGCCTTGGCTATCAAGTAAAAGGTCCTTGCGATTCCGCCTCCGATCACGTGGCAAGTTGAATTTTTCAAACAACGTATCTCGAAAGTCATCAAAAATCTCTTTCGTAAGACCACCATGTTTCAAGTGCCTTTGCCAAGTCAGATGGTTCACAAATAGGCTTTTGTAGCAATACAACGTGGTACTGCTTGGCTTTGGTGGCAATTCGTATGCTCCTCCAAATGCATCAATGGCACGTAGAATTTCACAAAACCAGTCCCCGTTGTCGTTGGATAAACATCCCTCTATTGAATCTGACACCACTCCACGAAAAGGAAAACGGCCCCTCTTTCGAAAATGATGCCAATATGGAAGATAAGTCAAAAGTTGGTCAAACAGAGAATGACCAATGTTGAGATTGAACTTCAATGAAAATACCGGTTCATCAAAATAATGAACTGAATCCAATTCTCCCGAAGGTATCTGAAACTGGGCCCAAAGATCCAATTGATCTCTCACTTCTCCTTGTTGCATGCACTCCATCCAATCCGAAACATTTGTCGCAAACATGGCGTGGGTCCCTTCGAACCCGCATAAATGCTTCACTTCGTCTTCGTCCCAATGGTGGCCGTACCATCCTCCATCGTGATCGAGAGGAATGGAACAAGGGACACATCGAAATTTATTGTTGGCGATGAAGCTATGGGATGAGTTGGGGATGAGGTAAATGAGTCCTTGTGTGCATGGCTCAATGAAGTGTTTGGTATGGCAGACGTTATTGAATTCGTAGAGGCCATCGAGATCGGGGTGGACTGGAACTTTTTTGGGGCCTGATGATTCAAAGACGGGTAACTCCTCTATGTTGCTGTATATTTTTGGTTGTGACAACTGCCGCTGGTTGTCAGACGTCGAATCAAAAATGTCGAAACTGTGCAAGTTGCCAAAGGCACCAATGCTGTCGGCATAATGAAGATAATTGCTGAATTTGTAATAGTCTAGCAACTTTAGTTGGGAGATGCATATTGTGGAGAATGCTAATGTTATTAGCAAAATTGGAAGGGTGTGAAGAGGGCATGACACCCGTTTCCTGGTGTTGCGTCTCATTAATACAGCGCCATTGCTCATTGTCATTGTGATATTTGGAATTTGGAATTTGAGCTAAACTTGAATTGAGCAAAACAACACAACCTAGGTAAGTAGGAGTACTACTTACGTAGGAACTAGGAACTAATCCAATATATATTTCCTACTAATGCTACAATAAAAAATACTCGGTCTGCTTTCCAAAAAATTGAGAAATTCAATTTTTACATACTTAGTGGGGCTTAAGGGTATGTATTACTTGCCCTTCATAGTTTGAATATGCAAATCCAAATCTTCTAAAATTTTTACCTTTTTAAATGATGTAGCACACCCTAGGTAGGGGTTTCTCCAGACCTAAAAAAATGGTGAAAATGGCACCACCTCTATTTTGGCAGAAAAGTTGTGACGTTGCAAATGCAACTCTGCAACCTTCACTTCCCACACAACTAGAGCAACACCAGTTGTCCTTATCTGACATAACAAACTATGCTTGGTTTGGTCCAAAATAGCCAACTTGCATTCCTTTTGGAACCCATGGTGGGGAAATGGTGCAAGCAGAAGCCATTGATGAAGTGGTGTGTGTGCTACCATTTAGGCATGTCATTTTTTGAGTCTTGGATACCTTCAACAGTTGGTAAAGTTGATGGCTATGCCGCATGATTTTAGTATTAACATGTTGAAGGCCATTGTTTCCGTGATGACTTTTGCCACAGTGTCAGTGAGGAGGTGCATTGGCAGATCTTGGAGCTACAGTATGAATTACTACATTAGATTATCAATTTTTGAGGAACAATATTTTTTGATTTTGCCATTCATCAATTTTATGAGAAACATACTGAGTGCCATAGTTGGGAGAAGCAAGTGGTATGGTAATAGATGCAGTGTGTATTGTAGTTTTTTACCATACCTACAATACTCCTACAATACATAAGAAAAGGCAAATCCAAAGGAACCCATTAGGAGTAGAATCACATATTTTGACATATGGGGTATTTGGTATAAAAAAAATCTTATTTTTTTCCTCTTTTCAATGGTGTGATAAAAGCCAGTGACTGGGTAAATGGTGAAAAGTAATAATTTAAAATGTCCTATTGCTTAATGATTTGATGGCATAAAATCATTTCCAAATTCAAAATGCTTGTATTTGTGGATAATTTTCAAGCTTTTTTTATGTCCAACCACCTCCCAGGAACCATCATGAGCAAGATTTAATGTGGATCCATGCAACACCAGAAGAATGAGTCAATTCTGTGAAGAAATTTTTACTTTCGTTATGAGTTTTATGGCCTTGCCATCCTTTCGTCAAATTTACATACATTTTCATCAAGCAATTAGTACCGACAGTAAGATCTTACCATCCTGTTGCCACTTTCAAATCAATCTGATGAAGGAATTAGTATTGCCAGTAAGACATTACTGTCTTACTATACTGTTCATCTTAACAACATCCAGTGTTCCATGAAGTCATTAGTAGGTGTTTTAGACACAAGGTCTGTGAGGTCTTGCAGGTGTAACATTATTAAGACCTTATGAATTCTTTCTAAAGATTGTTTATGATGTATGAGATGTTCACAATTTTTTGCTCATAATTTTTGCTCAAAATAGGGGGTCCAGAAGACTCAGATTTTTTGTGAGCAAAGGAAGTCCCGTGAAAACATTTATTTTTCACTGTTTGGAATATCGCCAATTTTGCTCTCAAGCACTCTCGAGCCGTCTCCAAAAATGGGACCCAGCACCAAATACGATT
>JALLOT010003416.1:0-11314 GCA_036939595.1 Thalassiosira livingstoniorum | reverse complement strand
AAATATTTTGTAGCCTGTGCTGTCTTGTGTGGCTTCAGAGTAAAAATCTTCCAAAGCAAGCAGAAGCAGAAGGTATGCAAAAATATCAGGTGCACTTGACATCAATTTCAGCTTAGACTTTTCAAAATGCAAAACAAATTCCAATCAAAGATGCTCAAGAAATTCATTTGGGGACTCAAGTAAATGAAAGAATGTTTTTTGCTAGTGCTGCAGCACAGGCAAATATCCATCTCAGTCCTAGTGTCATGGTACATCATGTTATGCCCAACTGGAAGCCAATGGTTCATAAGTTTGCTGAATTGGACACATTGTAATTTTGTGAAAAAGCATGTGCAATCTCAAAGGAAATATGTAAAGTAGAGTCAAAGGTCCCATCATCCCATCATTTCCTCTCAAAGGCATATTTCTATAAACAACAATGGTGTGTGACTCCAGAAGGGCATGTTTGTAATCCAAATTGACACACTGGGAGCCTAGTTGTTGTAGGATGGCCTTTGAGCTTGGTTGAGGGCACATGAGTTCACATGGAAGCTCAGCATCAATGCACTTATTGGCAGCCATACCAATCAATACATTAAGTTGGATATGGTGTGAAAGGGACATAAGGGATTTTTTTTCTATTTTGGCAACCCTTTACATTTAGGAATTCAGCCTAATGCTGTAACTCATTCAGAAGTCATTAAATTTCCAACCAAGGTCCATATCTGTGGTAGTTAGTTGTCCTGGTTTATACACAGAAGCATTTATTTTTACCCAACTATCTGATTCACAGCAGATTTGCACATTATGTGAATACTTGTAATCATTTGTAACACCAACAATATCCCAAATCATTCATTTGAGCCTGGTACAATAAAAATACATTCCACCATCCATGAGACTACATTCTTTGACCAAGTTACATGAACAGAGGCATTACTTGGTATGGTCAGTAATCTGCTAGCACTTGTATATATGTACCAAACCCGTTTGAAAACCCTCTTATTATGAGCAGGAACCAGTGAACAGTAACATTGGGTTCACAATCTATTGGATGTCTAATGGTTTAAAATGGATGAGACTTAAGAGGGACTTGTAAGATGGGGTCACCCCTGACATAGAAGCCCAATGTCAAATCCAGTTTACATTCATGAAGTCCACTTTCACCTTCTATTTATGGGTCAGTTGTCAGTTGTTGTTGTATTGATCTGGAACCAAAGGTTTCTTGCTGCTGGAATCCACACCCCAAGTGGTGTATTGACCTGTGAGAGCTGATGATTTTGTACAGAGAAGTGACTGGGCACCACAGCTTTGACATAGGACTCCAAACTCTACTGTCCCCAACATTTGTGGAGGCTGATGGTGCAATCATTGAGGTAATAGGTCATCAATTGAAATGATTTGAAGCCAAACTATGCATTCATTATCAAGACAAAATGTTTTTAGTAATGCACTCTATGAATGCAAATAATGTATGCATAGGGGAGTAGTTGTGGAGCTGATTCCTTTGTGGACACCATGCCTCCTCAATCTAAAATCCCCCTTCTATCACACCCAATCTATCCTGAAAAGAGTTGTTCCAACCTTAAATTGAGGTATGGTAGCCTCAAGGAATGGTTCTATGAATCTCCACTCCAAAGCTGCACACTCTCCAGCAATATTTGGAAATCATAAGCCACTGTTATCTCACCAAAGAAGCTTGACGAGGAAGAAAATTCTGGCCTCATCCTTAAGAGAAGCCACTTTTGGGGTTCCCATACCTTCATAATGCTGCGGGCCTTGGGCAACAATGGACTTCATCTTTCAATTAGTATGTGTTCTTGGAAGGAAGGCACTGCAAATAAGACAGGTCAAATGAAAATGTACTGATAAAAGACTTCTTCTCCTCAGATAGAAAATATCTTTTTTGAAGCATTAATAATACAAAGCACCATAAGCTAAGAATGTATATTTTTTGAATGTCTTATAATACTTAGTTATGGAGTATTTTTTATGAGATAAAATAGTAGTTAGTAGGTGCTGTAAAATACTTTTTCTTGATTGTCTTGAGGCACACATGAAAAAACATTATTTTATATAGTTACAAATGTAGATCTATTGTACTACACTTTCAATTCATCACTTTTTGTGCAATCCAGGCTGAATCAAGGCAAATAAAAGATGGTACATCAGTCATATTCAGTGGCAATTGCATCATTGAATGATTTTCATCTTAATTCATTTACTCTGTTGATTGCAGACAGGCTTTGTATTGTATTGCTCATAATGATTTTTTGTGTAATTTTCATGTTCTGTCTTTTGTTATGCAATCAATTTCTATATCTATATGAAATATGATATGAAACACCACATTTTTGAAAAATTCAAATAAAAAAATTCTACCATATTTTTGATTACCAGTACATTTCAATAAGACCTGGGCAATGACATTGATATTTATAATTTCATTGCATGATTTGTATGACAGGTAAGTAGTGCTATTCTACATAGTACTGATCTACAGCTATGTAGAAGGAAAATAGTATTAATAGTAGATAGAAGATACTTACCTGTGGGTTGCAAATTTTCATTTTAATTGGTGATAGGCAAATGTGTCTCTGGGTGGACATGCACCAAGATTTTTAGTAAACATGAATTTGCTCAAAAATTGTTCACATTGAATGAGAGCAGCAAGTACCATACCTAACAGAAACAAATACAGCACTTGATGAGGTACACATTTTTCACATGAATACTAAGAACACTCATGTAGACATTGAATACTAAATCTTACCATATCTATCCTTGACTCTCACCACACCTTTGAATACCTTGAACTTTAATGAGAACACTGTTGCCAGTGATGCTGGCCAAACCATCCTTTGGTGCCTCTCCCATGACATTTAGTCTATTACCTTCTCTCTCTAGAGCAAAACTAACACTTCCTTTGTCATCAACTTGCAGTTTTTATCACTAGTTTTTGCGCCTCCCAAAGTGACTCATTGTACTTACCTGAAGCTATTCTGATTGTCATTATTGTTAACACAACAAATTGACTCTTTCTGACTTTCATAACATGTCTTCTGTCAGTGGTTATTTGAATGCCAACATTGATTTTCTTCTTTTAGACATAATAGAAGTGACTCAGTCTGTGAAAATGTTGAAACTTACCTAAATCTTGGTTTTACAGAGTATCATATTCTAATTTGACTGGAACAAAGGAATTTGGAAAATGTTCACACATCAAACTAAAGTTAGTACATTTCTGACAACAGCAGTCCTCCATTGAAAACCCTGATGTCAGTTTCTTCAATACACTTGTCATTTTCAACTCATAATAAAAATTCAATAATTTGGTCTTAGTATGTATTCTTCTTTGATAGTACTGATGATCTTGTTGAAGCCAAAAACTTTAACACTCAAAGTTAATTGTTCATTCTCCTGCTGATATTTAAACATTTGTGTATAGAGGACCTACATGAAAAATCATACTTCTGACAGCTAGTTGAAACACCCAATGTGATCTGCTTACACTCAACCTTGTCTAATTTTGAAGGTAAGCATGAAACTTGTGCCACACAAAAAATGGTTGCTGTTGCTCTCCAATCAGAAATGTCCATTCTTTGTTTCTTGTTGAACTCATGGATATTTTGTTGATGCACCCAAATTTCCTAATGCAAGTGTGTACTAGGTACTTGCTCATACTGCCATTTCATGATTAACAAGGGGGGGAGTTAAATTAATGATATCCGCCAATATTTTATTCAAAATCATTATCTCTATTTCTGACCTACTTCTAAGAAAGAGAAATGACAAAAAAAAATTGAATGGAGTTGAGGGTTACTTATGGCCTAATGATGTCATCCCACCTCTTCCAACGAACCCCTCGTGTCAACGTGCCCGCCCGCCATCCAACGCATCCGTGATCCGTGTTCAATGCCCAAGCATCGTCGTCCGGGCATTTTCCACCATCCTCCACCATGAACCATGAGCCATGAGCTCACCATGTATGCTTTTTATATGCGATACCAACAGCTAGCTCGAATCTCAGCTATGAACTTGCAACAACTGGAAGCTTTCAAGCAATTTCTTCCATATAGTACTTACCCAACAGGCAACGCCAGCATTGTATCTACACTCCTCGTTGTTAATTTTGAGCTCAGACGCAAAAGCACAAACTGAGGTTCCTCTTTCCCTACGAAATCAAGATAATTTCGGAGCAATAAACGGGTGACGTCGCAGGAACAATGTGCTCCACCAAAGTGGCACCTCCTCGTCTTCGACGTACGAGTAATTTGTTGAAAGATAGCTCCATGCAAAAATACCACCAATCTAGAATAACCCTTCGATCCCTACTCCAGGGGTCCTTCCACGACATTAAAGACCGGCATGTCTTCTCGCACTACAATGCCGACCGCATCATCAACTACTTTGACGGAACAGTCTCTCTCGTGTCAGTCTTTTTGTATGAAGAATTGGGATGGGAACGTGCACTCAACATTCGACAAGATCCCACTCCTGTTCTTTTGTCCTTGTTGTGCTTTTTCCATGTGATGGTGTACTGGATTAATATCCACCACTGTGTGAGGTTCTCTCAGGATGTCATGTCGATATTTCAAGTGTGGTTACTAGTATTCGTATCTTTGGGGTTGGTCCTCTATCCATTAAGTTTGGCAGCTTGGATTGAAAAGGGCAATGATGATGCATATTACATTGTGAATACGGCAGTGGTATTTATATTATTGGTGTTCAATTTTGTGTCAGATGTGGATACGGGTGACAAAGGGGCAAATGCCTTGTATCGGGTTTGGCATAGAGCAGCACCGGTGTTTGCATTTCTTTATTACGGTGTGGCGTGCATTCTCCATTGGAAAGGATTGGAGGGAAGTAGGTACATGCTTTACGTTGCTCCATTTCCTTTCATGTTTCCTCTCGGGGCACAGAAATCTCCTGATGAAAATGAAAACGAAATGGTTCAGAAGAATATCGTGCTAAATGCATGGCAAGACATCAAAAAGGGAAATATCTTTTCTCCCNTGCATGGCAAGACATCAAAAAAGGAAATATCTTTTCTCCCTACCCCATCGACATGGGACTGGACTACTTCGACACCATCATAGCATTGGCAACAGTCTTTCTCTTCGTCGAGATTTTCGGCTGGGAAGACACAATTGGTGGCAAAGAATCCATGAATAACTTCCTGGTAGCTCTATTTTGCTTCTTCCACGTAATGGTGTATTGGATAGCAATTCAGCACTGCCTCAAATTCAGTCCTCCCTTGCTCTCCGTATTGCAAGTTTGGTTCGTTGCCTTTTTATCACTTGGATTCTTTTTCTATCCATTATGTCTCACTGCATGGATCGAGGAAGGATCCATTGAGCTTTACTACATTGTGAACATTTATCTTTGTTGTCTTATTGCCATATTTGTGACTTCCACCAAAGTGGACGAGGGGAGGGGCAATGACTTATACCGTTTGGTAGGAAGGTGTTTGCCATTTGTGGCGGTGACCTGGTACTCCATAGCATTTTTGCTGTTTAAACTCGACAACGAGCAGCGATGGATGATCATCGTTGGGCCATTTTGCTTCATGTTTCCATTGGGTGGAGATCGAGTTGCAAACATGGCAGAGGAAAGGAACGTTATCTCTGGCAGTGGTGAAAACCCCAGTGTTCATGATCAATCTGAGGATGGAGAAGAGTTTTTTGATTGCTCAGATGAGTGCAGTAATTCCATTCAATAAGAACCCAGCTAGTCTACTTGACAGGATACGTTGCATCGTCATCTTGTAAAGATCCGTTTAGTGAGTACCACGCAACACAATCATTTCCCATACGTTTCTTCATATTTTGCAACCTTTCACAACACCACTCAGTCGGGCCTTTGGCTAAGAAAAGAAAGCGGATTGGACGAAAAAATCATGCTGCTAGCAACGCTTTCATAGGATAGAAATTCGTGCATATAAACATTAAATCAGTCTACCTAAAGAACTTTTTATCACCAACCAACGATGTTCACTGGATATCTCAGCTTTTTGGCAAAAATTGCTTCGAACAAAGTATTTGCCTACTTGTAATGTGCTGTTAACACTAACAGCCAGAGATGAGTTCTGGGGTGGTATTTGCTATGTAGGGGATTACAATGCTGAAGTAAATCAAGTTTTGTTTTATTCAATAATTTTTGTACAGTTTTCACCCTGTTTCGCCTTCGGCTCCCATTTGAAACCAAGCTCTGATAAACGAGCAACACAGTCCTCAGAAAGCAATCCATCTTTTTTAAGCTTCTTTTGCTTCCTCACCCAAACCCCAAGTGCTGGATTGGAAGGGAATGTGTCAGGGACAACAGAATTGTTATATTTTTGCTGGTACTGCTCAAGTTCGGAATAATACGTTTCCCATTGAGAGTGGCTGTCCTCATCTTTATTGTTTTTTTTCGATGTTTCATCCAAAACAGACACTGTTTCCACATCTCCATCTTCATTCCCTGTCTCTGCTCCTTCTTTTTCTTTCCCAATTTTGGTCACAGTCCACACGAAGCCAATTTCATCAAGCTTCTTAGCTTGGCTCTCAGGTATAGACTGTTTCCTGTATCGCTGACGTTGATTGCATACCCAGTGGCCAAGAGGAAGATTCGGGGCGTAATTACTAGGTACGTTGCAATCTTTATGATTTTCATAGTACTCCAGCTGGGATTGATTCAGGAATGGGTTATAATCGATGCATGCAATTCAAAAGAGTCCGTGGGGATAGGTGTAATTTGTTGGACATGCGTTAGCCGAAAAGACTGAGAGATCACAAAAGAAGAATAAGTTCCATCTTCTATCAGACTCACTAGTTGTTCGTATCTGTAGTTCCACCTATCCTCCAAGCTCATCCCCAAAACATCCTCCGGGACAGGGTTGCCTCTACTCTCCAAATCAAACCCAATATCTGTTAAAAGCTCAATCCTTTCTGCTGACAGCGTACCCTTTTTGAACTTACACCTCTGATCGGATGCCCAAGATGATAACGCGGGGTTTGGAGCGTACTTGTCCGGCAAATATGTATGGCCGTTCTCTTTTTGATATTCCAGCAATTGTTGATACTTATCCACCCATTTTTCATGATTTGACATCCCAAACGTAGTCATCTTTTCACTTTTAAACTCAAATCCCAATTCTTCCAATCTTTTGATTCGATCAGTGGCCAATTTGTTTTTTTTATACATGTACCTCTGCCAATCGCACCATTTTTTCAAAACGGGTACGGCGACGAGAGCTTTACGTTCCAAGCCGTGTTCATATACATGATCGGCGAATTGCTGGAATCGTTCTTCCCAAAGCTGGGAGCGTTTTTCTTTCACGAGAGGTTGCGTGTCGGGTGGGGCTTCATTGTCTAGCATTCTATTTATTTTGTATTGTTCTTTGGCAGCTTCTCTCGCTTCTTCTTTTTCTTGGGGTGTTTTTTGCTTTGGTTTTTCCTTTTTGTCCTTGCATTCAATTGGTGAGGTTGTCTCAGAGTTCTTCTTCTTGGTTCTTTTTTTGTTCGGTGCGGTGCTAGTAGGAGTTTTAGACTTTCTTTTGGAAGGCACGCATTTCTGTGGTTGAGCTGGTGCCTTGTTGAGTCTTCCGGATCTTCGTCTACCTTCAAAATTTTGAGTACCCAGAAGTTCTTCGTCGTTGGACGACTTTTTGTTCGATTTTTCTTTACTTTGGGGTTGTATTTCAGCAGTCGTAGCATTTGATTTCTCCATTTCATTATTTCCGTTTTGAGTTGACAGCTTGGTAGATTTTGACGGGGGACTCGAATCCATTTCTGGCGGTTTTTTCCTTTTGGCTGTTTGAGGTTTCGTAGTTGACGTAGACTCGCCCGATTTTTCGTACTCAAGTATTTGAGTTGCGATATGAACCAGCTCCTTGTGAGGCAAGTTGGGAATCTTGCCTACTACCATTTTCATGAGATCATCCTCTGAAAGGTTCGATAGCGCATCAATCTCCTGCTGCCGTTCTTCGGATGGGTTTATATTAGCTTTCATTTTTGTCGGCATCTTTACGGATTGAAATTGGATTGCCGACGGTGAAGGTTGAATCAACACAGACACAGATGAAAAGACGTGCTCTGGCAGCTCGCGACTCGCGTATTCGTCTTGAGCTTTATTTGGTTGTACTAGTTTTGGCAGCCAGTGATTCCAAGCTGTTTCTGGCTGCTTGGAATTGGTGTCTCAAGTATCAAGCGGCGGCGTTCGGCATGGTTGGCGTTTGCGGTTCCTATTTTTTATTATGCTGTGGTCAGTGGTCAGCCAGACCAGATCTGATCCAGATGTGGTGGGGCCGCCGGTGTGCCGCCAAAGTTCAAAGTTGATGAAAACATGACCGGTCTAGAAAACATACTTACCTACTATGGTCCTATAATTGTAGACTTCTTGAAAACATAGGCATAAGTACTCTAGATATGAAAGTGTAGTGACCACACATTCAAAGATTCCATATCAATCATTTAAAAATAGTGAAACATACCCAAATTGAACAAATGGTGTTACTGTCAAATAAGTATTTTTGAAAGTGTGTATTTTCTCACAGTAAATTAGAAAGTGTAGATATACCAATGAAACCCTTTTGAAAGTGTATATATACCATTATATACCATACTTGTGATGAAAAGTGTAGTGACAACATTTTCACCAACAATTAGGGTACCTACTTAGAAGATACAGAGGTGTAACCCAGAAAAAGTCAGCACACAACACTGAATTTTATGGCAAAGTACTAGTGTTTCTGGCTGGTGGTATTCCTACAGTACTTCTTGCTGGTAAATTTCTACCTAATCTGCCTGGAACATCCCAAAGTCACGTTTGAAACAGTATTTTTTAACACAAAAAACGTGATCATTAGTTTTGAGCATGAAGTCAGAGAACAAGAAAAAAATTAAGCGATATTCATTCATATTTCAGCAATAACAAAGAATTCTTGCAAATATTTAATGAAAAATTGTTCAGAATTTTTGAAATATGAATTTCGTAAAATTCGTGAAATTTTGTGAAAATTTTGAGCAAAATTTCATAAAATTTCATGAATTTTGTGGATTTTTGTGAAATTTTTGTGCAAAATTCCATGAAATTCCACGAAATTTGAGAAATTCTAATTTAATTTTTTTTGCAGGAACACCCTATAACTGCCCTGAGAAAAACATTATTTTTAAACGGGACTAAAAAATGAAACTACTCTACATAGATCTCATGTGTAGGTAAGTAGGCAGTACATATATATTTACTTACGTATAGATTATTATTCAAAGTAGGAGAATCTTCTGTAGAGAGAGTAAAAAGAGTACCATATTGTATTATGTATTTAGTATAATACTTACCATGGTACATTGAATCCAAAAGTTGTATGTTTTGCACAAGTTTAATTAGTGGGGTACAAAAAAATAATGAGTTACATTTCATTCTAAAGCATATAAGTAATAAATAATAAAATATTAAGAAAACTGAAAAATTTAAAATTCAAAATATATTTTTTTGAGTAAATTTTAGTGTGTCAAAAAACCTTTTAACAAATATTCATGTCACTAAGCTAGTTAGAGTACATGTTTGCTTTATAGTTTTTTCATTTATTGACACACAAAATTTGAAAAATCTGTGGACAACCCAGAAAATTGCATTTCATTAAAATTTTGTGGAATTTTGTGGACACAACAGAAATTAGAGCTTGTTTACCTTCTGTCCATCTCACCTTCAACCTACATGTTCCTACATAGACTCTGGTACATATGACAACTCACTAACTAGCAATATTTAACAGGAATTAAAAATTGCACAGAATTCAGGTGGGCCATGACATACTCAAACGACCTTCAATCCCCGTTATGTGTTCCCTGTTGCTTTGATAGTATATGTACCAGAGTCTACCTGAGAATCACATAGGGTTAACCTAATTCAAAACCTTCATATGAAAACAAACAGTTTTTGATTATATTATGGTATTATGATAAGTAAGTAAGGTACAGTAGGCTTGATTGCAAGAGAAAAAACAAAAAATGCTTGCACAGTACAAAGTCTTTCATTGTGTGGAATCTCATGACATTTTGGGGTAAAATTGCACAAAATTCCACAAATTTGTGGAATTTTGTTACATTTTGTGGGTGCATTTTTGTCCCATTTTTTACGTGACTTTGGGATGTTCCTGGTCAAGAGAGTCAGACAGTATGTAGGTAGTAAGTATTGTTTGAGTCTACTTCTCACAAAGGTTCTCACAAAAGGGGCCTTCATTTGATTTAAGCAGATTTCAATTTTGTATAGAGTAGGAGTAGTACCGTCATTATTGGTGAAAACGAGTCTGAATATAAAAACGAGACCCATCTGGAAATCGTTCTCATAAAACGAGCCTGTAGAAAAATAAAATACGAGCCTGGCTTGTTTTTGTCTTTGTTCAAAAATATTCATTCAAAATTTAGTAGCCTTCTGTTTTTCTTGAAAAAGGTCATAGAAGTTTCAAAACAAGCTTCAATTTTATCAAAATATAAAACGTTCCATATAGTAAATTAAAAGTTTAAAACGAGTCCGTCAAAATAATCAAAAGCGATCCTGGATCGTTTTTATCTATAATGACGGTAGTACAAAATAAACTCAGTCAGACCTGGGAGACCCCGACTTCCTTTATTTTTTAGCGATATTTTTAGAATATTTTCAACGAAATTTTTATTTTTTATTTAAATCCAAAAAATTTGGGGAATACGTTTTTTTTTAAACAAAACTATTGCTAACAACATAAATAGACATTGTCATTTTTGTTGAGTATGTTTTGAATTTCAAAATGTCTCAATACAACTCAATAAAACATCCTCGTATTGAATCACTCATAATGACATAGTCCTTCAAAAGTCATTTTCAAATTCAATTTTTTGTAGAATGTTGTTATAATGTGGAAAGCAAGACAGAGTGTATTGATACTACCAAAATACTTATACATAATTACACTGTGTAAAATTTTAAATTCCCCTACAAACTCATCAAAAATTCATACTAGTACCTACCTATGTACTCACAAAAATATTGTTATCACAGCAATTCAATACTACAGTACATATTATTATTTAAAAGTGTTCCAGATTATTTTGAAAATAATACACACCCTTGTATCAAAAGCTTTTGATAAATTTTAAAATAACGTTTATGGGGAAAGTAATGTATAAATTCCTATACACTCATAGGATCAGAAGAAAAAAATAATAAAATAATTGCAGTACAAGGGAGTAGGCATAAAATTTTGAACAACTTTTGAACGACATTTAAAATTCAATATGACTTAGTTGTTCTCAAAAAATTTTCAATACCACTTAATCTTACTGAACATATTTGGAGAGGAGGCCTAATTAAAAAT
>JALLOT010003415.1:0-11314 GCA_036939595.1 Thalassiosira livingstoniorum | reverse complement strand
GTGTTAGATTTTTCAGGTGAGCAAATAGCAAGGAATAGTAATCTTTCTTAACAAAGCAGCTATATTCATTGTTGAGCTATTATTGTAACCAATGAGTGAATACTAAATAAAAAATGATTCTCAAACTTTGGGGCAAAAGGGCAAGGGTCCGCAGTCTATGTTACCAGTGGGTTGCTGATAAATTGGTGAGACAGAAGTTGACAAGGAGTATGTTTTGTTTTTTCTTGCTGTGAGTTGTTCAATGATTGTAGAAAAGAAAATTTAGAGAGTATTAATTAATGAGCATTGATTCTACAAGAAATTTTAATAGAAACTAAACTGCACCAAAACAAATGTTTAATTGAAAGTAGCACAGAGCATCATTACACTATCAATTTCATCTTCAGTGTAATAGACCTTGCTGAAGAAAATACTTTGGCCTTGTAGGCTGGACAGCTTTTGACACCTTATGAAAGGCAACACATGCTTGAGGATTACTGAAAAAGATAGAGAAAAAATGAAATAAATTTCCAGTCTAATAATGAGACAAAAATGGCTATCTAAATGAGCGCATTAGTTGTATTTCCACATCTCCTCACAAAGCTTCATGAATCAAGTTCCATTCTTATTGTAAACCCTATAAAACATCAACAAAAGCATCCTCTTGTCAGATTCTGCCTCAATGGATAAAACAATATGGTGTACAACAACTCGGGTTATTGTTGTTATTGATTGGCACCTTTACTTTTAGAAGACAATGTCACAGTGGCAGCAGAGGGCAATGGGACACATCAACTGTTTGCACTTGCCATCAAAACCAGTGAATTTCCAGAGCCACTGCAGATATTGGCCTTTATCAAACCAAATCAAGTGGATCCTAGTGTTTTGAAACTTCTGTAATGCTGAGAAACTACGACACTGCTACATAGGTTACAATTATGGACTGTAACTTACTTGAGAAATTACAAAATGATACTTTTTTTGTAAGCATATAAAATCAAAATGAAACAATTTGATTGTGTTCTTACCTAAATTTTTAAGCTCACAGATGCCCATGTTTTGATTCAACAATACTATTTTAAAAACGAGAAGCATCCAATGGAACAGAAATGATTTCAGTGCAGAATTGCTTAAAAAAATCATAAACTGGATAGATGGACTCATTGATAGATCTTGTCAAAAGTTTTTGTTGATGATACTAGAGTGGACTACCATCTTCCATGGTTTTTTAGACACAACGGTGATTAAGTTACTTTAATATTTGTTTAAGCAAAAAATGATCACTTAACATCGCTACAATATTTTACCACATAGTTGTTGCTAACTTCACACGGTGCTTAAGACACTTAATTATTGAGCAATTGTTTGGCAACTATCAGCAATGGACATTTACCATGTCTTAAAATCCGTGTAAGATGGTAGAGTACCATAATATTAGCATATTATAATATTATTGTATGGTATGGTACTATGATATGGTATGGTGCTGTAGGAGTAAACTAAATAGTATATATTGAACTGATATTTTTTGTCATCGAACATAATAAGGTAATGGATTATTTAGGTTAAGTTTAATTTTTAGATATATGTAGTACCGTAATACCATACATACATATTTTTTATTATAAGAACATACAACATCATACATGAAAAGAAAAAAAGAGTATGGCACATTCTTACTTACTTCTTACTACTATCAACAACAACAACTAATAATAATACCCAACATAATTACTAGTAAGTACCTTACTTACCTTATTACTAAGGCCGATTCTAACTTTTACGTAAGTAGAAAAGTTGAATGTTAGACTTATTTTCAAACCACGTACTAGGATCTAGTACGCAAAATGAACAAAAGAACAATTTGAATTTGGATTTGAATTCGTTTAAATCAATTCATTTGAATACAACCATTTCAAAGCGTTTTCAATAGAGTAACATACAGTATGGTACTGACTAATGTATATTCATGTTATCATTTAAAAATATCATGTTTATCAGTTGAAAGATCCAACAGAACATGAACATCAAAAATTTGAGCATAAGTAAATTAAAATGCCTAAATAGGCAAAGTAAAAAATGACATATTTTTAGCCCATTATTCATTTCACGACTCGATCTGTCACAATTTAATTTTGTAGTTTATTGTAATTTCTGAAACTAATTGTAATTTCTCTGTAATTAAATGTAATTTCTCTTTGTAACTTACTGTATGTTAATGCCCCCCAAAATTGTAACTTACAGGCTTAGAAGTTTCAAAACACTACTTGCGGTAGCAATTACGTGTTAGTGGTCATGCAGTAACATCTTTGTTACATCATTTCTTATGTATTGGAGCTTGTGCCATTTGCAACATGAATGGCCCCGGCGTTTAGCAACGTTCTAGCATTGACTCTCAGTAGCTCTTATTGCTTTGCGATCGTTGTAGATCAGCATTATTTCATTAAATGAGAGAAGAAATCAATACAATAATATAATATGCAAATTGAATTTGACTATGCTATCATGAATTTAAATCTGAAATTAGCCAAACACAACAAACCAGCTGGAATTTAAGTTTTGTTGCCAGAAATCTTCGCCTTATTGTCAAAAGAGACACTAATTTTTTTGATATTGTGATACCATTCAGCAAACTGATTGAAATAAAATATTTTTTACCAAATCTTTGTTGTTGATTTCAAAATTTGGATATACCATTTCTAAGACAGATCCAAATCGTTTCTCGCAATGTGACAATCATTGTCAATCTGTTGTCATGATGCTAAAGGCTTCGTAGTCTTGTTATCTCTGTCAATGTGACCTCACAACGCTACAAGCTTCATTGTATTGTTGTTGGTTGCATCTGAAGCTTCAAAGTATCATTGTCTATGTCAATCTGTTGTCCTGACGCAAAAACTGTTGTAATCTTGTTGTTGGTTGCATCTGCCATTGTGACATTAGGCGAATGTTTTGGTTGATTACTCTTGACTGTCACCATCAGAATAAACAATTTTGCTGTCACAAGTGGAATCTTTTGGCTTATAACATGTCAATGGCTGCATCCACAGAAGGAAACTGGAGTTAAATTGTGCCTTCGCTCAAACAGAATTTGATGAATTTTTGTATGAGTTTCATTTCACAGCAGACGTAGGGACAGGCGAGGCAGAGCGGCAAGAAGCATACCTGGAGGAGCAGAGGATTGTGGTGTCGGAATAGGTGTTACTACTCTCAACCCAACTGCCATCAAGTTTGAAGAAGATCTGGGAATTGTTAGTTTGATAAGAGGACAAGGGAGGAACAGGCAAAACAGATCTTTGCCAACGACACCAAGACAATTGAACATTAAGCCAAGGGACTCGTTGCAACGTTGAAGGTGTGGTATTGGATGTATGCAAAAGTGGTGTAAAGTTAGCATCACTCGTGACAGAATTGATGCCGAGATGTTTGAACATTAAGCCAAGGGACTTGTTGCAACAAAGGAGTGACATTGGATGTATGCAAAAGTGGTGTAAAGTTAGCATTGCTCACAGCAAAATTTGAGGATGAAGCTGAAGCTAAAACTGAAGTGACCCCTCCACTCATAACTTCGCCACCAGTAGTGATGTGCTTCTGACAAGAAGGAGACTTTATTAGAACACCGTTACGTGCAGGAGAAGGAGAAGTGTTTTGCTTCTGCACAACATTGTCACCACTGGAGGAGATCATCATTGAAATGAAAGTAGTTGAGGTACAACTAACAAATAATAATGACACTCTTCAAAGAAGTAGTAGATGGTGGTAATATAGAATTTGTCCACATACATAGAACAATGTAATGATAGTTGCAATTGTACGGCAATGGTGGTGATTGCATTAAAGGAAATTGATGGCATAGTAGTTATTGGTTGTTTGGTTGTATTTTAAGGTATATTGGCACGGCTAAAATGTGAGCAAAAAATAAGCAATTTCTGGACATAATTAAGGAATGTTCTAAAGTAGGTATCCTAGGCTAAGAGCTTTGAGGCTGCGCCCCAAAGTTAAAGNTGCGTTTGAATCACGTAACATGTGACAAAAAAAACGCAGGTCACACTCAGCCTCAAAGCAAGTCCCTGTTAGTGTGGCTTAGCACCGCCTCATCACCCAGGAAAGTTGAGGTACATAAAAAGCAGTATCTAGTTTTTATGTGATGTACTTATGTAAGTATGATGTGTGATGTGATGTACTTAGCTGAAAATTTCACATAAATACCTACCACGCAACAAAATACGCTGTTGGATCACTTTTGCGATATATCATGCAAGTGACCTTGGTTTATTCATGCTCGACACATATAAACCAAATCCCTTTCACCAAGCTCACAAACTTGAAACAGATTTAGCAATCCTTCTCTAATTGCTGGGAGGCGCAGTAATGACCCTTATTGCAAAAGTTGAAGATTTCCAAAAAAACTTTGTCGTGATTTATGTTCAGACAAATGGAAAGATGATGTTAAACAAATCTGTTGAATCTTTTCAGATTTTAGTAATGGAAGGTCAATTTGTTTCACAATTCACATTTGATTTTTTTGGAGTAAGGCTTAAATAATTAGTCTGTATACATTTCTAAAAAAGTTGTTATGAACGGTGAAATTTCTTATGCCAAAATGTAAAAAAATGTTCAAACCCGTAGTAAGTTATGCAAAAAGTAAAATTTTTTATGACAAGTAAAGTTTCAAAAAAATAACGTGAACAAAAAGTACGCTTATGATAGAAAATTAATTGTCATAAGGTATTGCATTGCATAAGTTCCAAAGTCAAGAATATGTTAACAATAAGCATTTTTCACCATAATAATCCTTGTGAGTGTTGAATGGAAAAACTACCAAGTGTTGTTGAAGTTTGAGCAAAAACTACCAGGAGTTAATAGAAACTAGCATAACTTGTTTGAAAAACTACGGGTACTTATTCAAATTTGATGTTATCCAAAAGAAGTATCTAGTATCTATTAAACCAAAACTCTGCCCTTAAAAACTGAGAAAATGCACATGAAAATGATTAGATTGGACAACTTTTTGGGCTGATGTATGCATGCACCTGGTATATGAAAACTCATTTCTCCATAAAATCTCTTAACATTTTCTGAATATCAAAATGGGCCTCATTCCTGCAGTTCCCTGCCTCTCTTTGATTCCTTGCTCTTCCTTGTTTTGCCTTTGATTTTTACCCACCCACAACACCCTAACAACCCAGTGTTCAGTGGCATCTGAAGGGGCTGGTTTCACAAATTTTAGTTTGCAGAAAGTGCAAACCAACATATGGTAGCAGGTTTTTTGTTCCGAACTGTGAATTTGTATACTACACTACTACTACCTATCTAGTAGGTTTGCATAGATGAGAAGACCATTTTGAAGTTCAAGGCATGATGTAGGTTTTCTGCTCACCACAGAGAAAACACTTTTTAAGTCACTCTTGAAAGGTAATTTGAAAACAAAACACTTTTTGTCATTTTTGCCAAATTTTCTGCTGGTACTTTTTATTAAAAAAGTATCAATGAAATTTTGGTAAATTTTGTAAAAAGCATATTAAATTTACCTTAAACATTGCTGAAATTGTTTTATCAATGCAATCCAAAAAGTATTTAGTCTATTCATAGAATGACAATGATAAACTAGATTTTATCACTGTGTCATTCTATGACCAGTGACAGAAAGTGACAATTGATGAAAATCAGTAACAAGCAGTGTCATATTATGCCAAAAGAGGAAATCAGATATGACTTAAATACCACTGCAGGATATTGCCATACTAGCATCTATTCTATTCTAAATTTTGAATAATAAGTCTTGAGATATCACATGTGAGAGTCCTTGTTGACTATAACACTTAATGACTATATTTTTACTATAACATGGTTATTGACTGTATTATTACTATACAACAGTCATTTTGATGTTTTTCTTATTTTTTTTTTACAAAATAAACAAATGAATTTAAATTAAATATTATTTTGAGAATCAGCAACATGCTCTGATACCTCTACATATATAAGTATGGTAGTACAATTAGTTACTTACCTACCCCACAACCTACCTACCTACCAAGTACCATAACTTCCTACCTAACTACCTTTCTCCCTTCCTACATACTTTGATTTATCCAGCAATACTTACTATTATTTCAGTCCACACAACAACAAAAATATAAAAAGATGACTGCACAGAGGTGAATTTAAATATTTATTGGCAGAGAGTAGAGGCTTTCATAGGTAGATGGATTGCACAATTTTGTAGGGGGTGACGACAACTGCACCAATGGATGGTGGGCTATAGAAGGGGACAGGGACAATTGTGACTATTGGGGGGAATGGGGTTGATTGTGGCTCTTGCAGAGAATGTGACAAGGGGGGCTTGGACAATTGCAACTGCAGCTTTTGTCACTGGTTGGGACAAGGGGGTTGGTGATGATTGCAACTATGGCTTTTGTTGCTGGTTGCTGTTGTCCACAATCATGGCTTTCATCATCTTGGGGCAAAGTTGCAGTTGTCCACAATTGTGATTGTGACTTGTGACTGCTGCTTTTGTCTCCATGATCATAACTTTCATTGATGCCAGTGACTGCACTTTTTGTGGGAGGAGGTGTCAAAAGCCACAATTATTTAGGATCTTTTAGTATTAATTAATCATTGTTAGGATCTGTTAGGATTGATTAATTAATTAATCATTGTATTGATAATATTGTGCTCTGTAATGGCATAGACTATTTTAAAGTTAATCAAGAAAGTAATTTTCTGCAATCATTTCCAAGTATTTTTACACAAAAGATGATTAGGTCATCATTTTTCCATGTGGTGTATGAAATCAGTGTTCTTTAAAAGCAACATATTGTTGTTGTGTTTGGACTAGCTAATCCACACAGTTGTACAAAATAATACAATTGCCATGGCCTTCAGTTTCAGTCCCAGCACCACCCACAATCAGACAATGCCTGTTGTCCACCACCTGCCTTCAACCATCAACCATTGACAATGGTCATCTCCAGCACTGTTGACTGTGTACTACCATCAACCATGCACCAACAACCATGCACCAACAACTATGCACCATTGTCCTGCCATTGCCTCACCACCTTTGTGAAGGAAATTTGCAATTTGGCACATTGACTGACATTGTGTGTGTATGGGGGGGGTTATGTTGTGAGGGAGGATGGGATTGATTGTCACCTCCTGTTGTGGGTGCATTGAAAAGGCTCCACAATAATATCTAAAGAGCACCTCCCAACCCCCACATCCAATATTTGGATCTCCTGCTGCACACGAATGACAAAAAATGTGAGTTTAACTAGAAAAGTGAATATTCAACACCCACACACAATTATTACAGTTTTAACTTGCAAAGAAAAGGCATGCCCTCAATATCCTGTTCATGTTCAAAGGACAGGGACATTGTCCAAATAAAATAGGGTGCTTCTGAACACATTTTCTAGACATGCCTTAGTACATGTCTAGAATGTGTCCTTGACATGTCCCTGTGTCTGTTCTGGGTAACCCTCTGGTGGACATCACAACATACAACATATACAGCTAAGATAGAGACCAAACAACAGGAAAGACTGCAATGACAGCAACATCAGCAAAGATGACAAAAACAACAGTTGTGTCAGCAGCATTGCCAGAAGCTTCAAATATGCAACATCACTGGTGGAGTGGTGTCACCAACATTGGATCTGAAGACACCAATATCCATGATTGTAAGGTGCAGACACAGATAGTGGGTGTTAGATTCAACTATTATTATGCTGGTTTCATTTATCTTCATAATTATGGCAAGGGCAGAAATAAAAAATCAAAGGAGCAGGGTACATGTCACCACTAGTGATCCATTGGAAGAATATCATTATTGAGAGGCTTCAGGTTCCCTATTGCAATTCTATTTGGATTCAGTGATTATTATTTTTATGTGAAACAGTATCTACTGTCATATCTGTTGCCAAAAATTTGGATTACACTAAAAAGAAAAAGAAAAAGAAATTCAATTTAGTGTTATTCAACACTTCAGTATTTTAGCCATGAAAACACTCATTATAATCATGTTGTAATATCAGTAAAGAAAATGTTATTACATGTATGAATGTAATCATGTATGTTGTATGTATGACTATTAATTTAATCAGTAGGAGTATTTTAAATACATATGATAAAATATTGAGAGAATCCAGCTGTGTAGGAAGTTCATGGTGGTTATGCACTGTCCACAGCTTCCCACATTCCCACACAAGTTTGAAACTGAAAGCCAGGTACCAGTCTAAAAACATTTATGGTAGTTAAATCCTATTTAGTCAGCTTCAGGTAGGTCAGATCGTAAAATAACACAAGAAATGCTAGTAATTATGTTTCAATTTTGGTAATTTCTTGCTTGGCTTTGAAAAAATATTAATATTAGGCCATGGCTCTTCCCCCATATTGACGTATTTTACCCTAGTACAACAAGCAGTACATCTACCTAAAACAATCTTCAAGGCCCAATATCTTTCAAGAAAGTTTCAAGAAAATTATATTCACATGAAACAACGCTAACAAACCAATCGACATTTTATTTTTTGAAGATGTGGCCTATTTATTCTACAGGAGATTGTACTATCATCTAATCAAAAACTATTTAGTCAACTTAAGATGTAAAATGTTGTGTTTTGAAAAAATTATATCTCAGTAATTCTTTATGCCATTGATATTGCTTTGTTTGAAGCTGTTTGTTCAAATGACCCAAGAAGGGCTACAATCTTGTCCATGGTTCAGCAAGCCCAATCAGAATTAGATATTACTACTTAAAGATGTGGTCTAATAAAGATGAATAAATAATTTTATACTGGTACGATGCAAAGTCAATCTGGGTTTTGTCATGGAGAGTTCTGTCATTACACATTTTTCACTCCTTAACACTAGCTATCACTGTTTGTTTGTCACAATCTTGTGACAAAATTTTTGTCACTAATGACAGTTCTCCATGAAAAAAATATTTTTCAGTTTGTACCTGTTTCAAAACTAGCAATTATGCCTATTATTAATTAGACATTTATTTTGCAGATAATTATGGAAAACAATATTGTGCAAAACATTTTTTTCTTTAATAAAAAGTTTTGGTGAGTGTGATAAAAAAGAAATATTTTTCAAGGTACCTTTTGAAAGTGAAGAAAATATGTCATTTTCATGATATTCCAGGTGAGTGTCAAGCACATAGTAAGTACAATACAATACAATTCATAAGTAAGTAGTATGGTAAAGTACAACACAATATGTATATCACCTGGGCCATTGGTACTTGGCACAAAAAATCACTGGCCAAATACACAAAATTTAGAGGAAAATTGTGATTTTCCTAGCAAGCTAGGAAAAACTCATTGTGCCTTAGCTCATGGACTCTCCTTTAGCAAGGTAGCACAGCACAAGTTAAGGGGAAACTAACAATGCAGGTAATCTAATTAACTAAGCATATGTACAGCCGTATTATACTTGCTTTGGTCAAAATGCTTAGGTAAAAATTAGTACTGTATCTACAGAACGAAAGTCAAACATTCTACATACTCGTTTTGTAGATCTGCATTGCTCGCCATTTTTAGAGTTGCTCGATTGTGTGGAGTTATAACTTGTTTATAATTTCAACACTCAGTGCATGTGGCCCCCTTGTGCCTCTGTGTGCTACCATGCCAATGTGTGCATGAGCAATTGTAAAAAAAATATATATATATGAAAAGCAAGAAAACATTAAAGAACTAGAAGTAAACAAATAGATCTCATACTGACGTCCCCAGATTGCTGGGAGTTTGATATCTTTTATTGGCGTTGCCCAAAGGCAAGACTAAAGGAGCCATATTGAGCAACCCTCAGAACGGAGAGGAGTCACGGAACAGTTAGTAACATTGTCTGCTCTCAAGTAATATTTATTGTTATTTGCTCTCACCGTACTCCGTGTCTGTATTCATTACGGGTAGATGACAGCAGCAGCGGGGGAAGTGAGGGATCGATGCCCAAGCTTGAGCCCAGTGACAATGACAATCTACTCACACTCACCCGTAGGGGATGGGGGGATCTCTTTTATGAACACCGTAACAGGCCTCAGCCTTTCGCTGTTCCCAACCTAAGGCATCAACTATATGCTGATGCCAGTCTTAGGCATCATGGTCATATGATTAGGCCCGGTGTTGCAAGGTTCTTGCATCAGGGAGCTGGGTCGTACTCAACAGCTGACATCCTCAGCTGTAGTGCTGAGTGGAATCCACGTGGCTTTTTAAGCCAGGGATTAAGTGGTGTTGGCTCTGACGTGATTGCATTCGTGAGGCGTCTATACGACAATATGATGAGGGGAGTAATCTACTACGGAAGTCGACCCGTGCAGCCCCGTGGGATTGAAAGTGTTCGTTTCACTTCCGTTGGGGGAAGATGGGGTGTTGAAGTGGCGGAAGATGATCATCCACATTGGCTCCCTGCACGCGGCGCTGTGGAGTTGAGGTACTCCCACGTAAGTCAGAACTCTCATGAGATGACTGAAATCGCATGCCGAATTGCGTTGTACCTGTTCGGGGCCTGGCTTGTACCGCCTGTTGGTCCAGTTCATACTGAACACTATGTTGATGATTGCCTCATCATTTTTGAACGGTACCCTGGTTCAGTGTGGTTGAGGGAAGATAGAGTTGAACAGGACATTGATGAACTGGAATTGGTTGATTGAGAAATGGTGGATGGAGTAAATT
Organism: Thalassiosira livingstoniorum; assembly: GCA_036939595.1. Taxonomy (NCBI): domain Eukaryota; phylum Bacillariophyta; class Thalassiosirophyceae; order Thalassiosirales; family Thalassiosiraceae; genus Thalassiosira; species Thalassiosira livingstoniorum. The sequence continues at coordinate 656 of JALLOT010003415.1, read as the reverse complement.
GTTGTTGCATAAATTGCCTATAGATGATTGTTTTATTTCAAACATTGGCCTTCTCCTGATGCATCTATATGTTCTTTTTTTTAAATTATTTTAGATGTCCTCATAGTCTCCTGTCTCTGTTTCAATTTCTGCTCCGTAATTGACTGTGTCGGGCAGATTTTTGAGGGAGGATGAGACTGCTGAATTGTGCTCTCTCGCGAGGCGGTCCGTGTTTCTGAGATATAACCTATATGAATCACCCAACCAACGTAGTCTGATTTGGATGTAGTCGCCTTTCTTACCCGCCTCATCTAAAAGGACAGCGGCAGTTACTCTGATTGAGTGTGGAGTGAATTTTTTTATCTCGTTGTCTGGTAAGTCCGGGTGGACTTGGCGAGCCACGTCCTGGAAAAAATTCGAGATTTTTGCACCTGTGACGTATCGGATGCCATTGTTGGATTGGTAGACCGCCAAAGGCAGATCATTAGCCTGTCCCAACTGGGTAGCTCGTGAAACGATCCTGATGGCTGACTGGACTGGGCATAGGAAGCCATCCTCGTCACAGCGTGTGAGTGTTATAATTTCACCATTTCTCCTATTTTTTTGGATTCTCCATCTTATTGCCACCTTTTGAATTCTTTTACTTGATTTTTTGAGATTGTTCACCTTCTTACCTT